>JAODAL010031818.1:0-47899 GCA_025379985.1 Phyllomedusa bahiana
ACTTAATAGATGATGCACAGATTTTAACCTTAATTATCGCATGATCTGGAAATTTCGATCACCATAAAAACCTTGCCGATTTCAACTTTGTCGATAAAAATCGCTCAACACTACCCATTAGGCTTCTGCCACCTTGCCTGCTGCTGCTGCTGCCACTACGGCTGCTTGGCACTCTACTGCTGTCACGTTGCTAATGTTGTTCCACCGTGACATTTGAGGAACGTGAAGCAGACGCAACAGATGTCTCCAGTTGATCAATCAGCAAGGTCTCCATTTCCTGCATTTTACTCTCTATTTGGGTGGGTGGAAGGAAAGTGCTGAGTTTTGTTTTGTACCGGGGATCCAGGAGGGTGGCCACCCAGTAACTGTTGTTCATTTTGATGGCCTTAATGCGAGGATCATGTTGGAGGAAATGGAGCATCCAAGCACTCATGTGAGAGATGGAGCCTGGATTTTCTAAGCTTCTGGGTCGAGGGGCACTAGCAAACTGATCTTCCTCAATTTCCTCCTCCGCCTTAAATTCACGCCAACCTCTTTTCAAGGCAGGGACGTCGGTAACGTCGGTGTCTAGGAATACCTCCTCCTCCTCCGCTTCCTCTGGCACAGCTTCAACACAGCCCTGACTTGCCTCAGATGATGCACCCTGAGAGCTGATGCGCCGCCTTGCACTAGCCCTGGACCCCGAACCACTGCCTAATGAAGACCGATAAAATTGAGAAACTGTCGGGCCTTGTGGATTCGACGGAGAGAAAGGCTCCGTGTCCGCATCTGTGTCCGTCTCCTCCTCCGTCGCTGGCGGGACCTGTTGTTTCAGAGTGTCCAACAATCGTTCCAGAACTAAGATCACCACAATGCTCATGCTGACAAGGGCATTGTCCGCACTGACCATTTTGGTAGCTTCTTCAAAACTGGCTAGGATGGTGCAGAGCTCTTTCACCTGCCTTCACTCTCAGTGGCTCAACACCCCGAGGTCCGCACCGCTGCTTGTCAGGCCATGTGTCACTTCGTACTGCGTAATGGCATTGCGCTGCTCCCACAATCGCTGGAGCATGTGGAGGGTGGAATTCCAGCATGTTGCCACGTCAACAATGAGACGGTTGACGGGGAGGCCGAGCTGACGCTGCAACGCAACCAGGCGAGACGAAGCAGGGTGCGAACGGCGGAAGTGCGAACTTAGACTTCGAGCCTTCCTCAGCAGGCAGTCCAGACCCGGGTAGCTCTTTAGAAATTTCTGGACGACAAGGTTCATGACATGTGCCAGGCAAGGCATGTGCTCCAGCCTACCGATCTGTATAAATCCATGCCTAGGGGTCGCTTGTGACTTGGTCGCAGTGCCCATTTTTCAAAGTGCCATGTTCTAAGTGGCAGACTTAAAACCAGAAACCATTATGCAGCTCCATGAATTCCTCCTTTCCTTCTGATCTGATCAACCCTCTTTTTCATTCACAGGTATGTATCTATCTCGTGAACTACAACCCCCATCTAGCAACTCCTGTGTGTTCTCAATACTGTACTGTGTATGTATCTATCTCGTGAACTACAACCCCCATCTAGCAACTCCTGTGTGTTCTCAATACTGTACTGTTTTATGTATCTATCTCTGAACTACAACCCCCATCTAGCAACTCCTGTGTGTTCTCAAAAACTGTACTGTGTATGTATCTCTCTCGTGAACTACAACCCCCTTCTAGCAACTCCTGTGTGTTCTCAATACTGTACTGTGTATGTATCTATCTCGTGAACTACAACCCCCATCTAGCAACTCCTGTGTGTTCTCAATACTGTACTGTGTATGTATCTATCTCGTGAACTACAACCCCCATCTAGCAACTCCTGTGTGTTCTCAATACTGTACTGTGTATGTATCTATCTCGTGAACTACAACCCCCATCTAGCAACTCCTGTGTGTTCTCAATACTGTACTGTGTATGTATCTATCTCGTGAACTACAACCCCATCAAGCAACTCCTGTGTGTTCTCAATACTGTACTGTGTATGTATCTATCTCGTGAACTACAACCCCCATCTAGCAACTCCTGTGTGTTCTCAATACTGTACTGTGTATGTATCTATCTCGTGAACTACAACCCCCATCTAGCAACTCCTGTGTGTTCTCAATACTGTACTGTGTATGTATCTATCTCGTGAACTACAACCCCCATCTAGCAACTCCTGTGTGTTCTCAATACTGTACTGTGTATGTATCTATCTCGTGAACTACAACCCCCATCTAGCAACTCCTGTGTGTTCCTTTGATGTGCATCTTCTCTATGTTATAATTTGTGATCACCACACTGTCACCTCCCCCGTCTCCATCCCCTGCGGTTTGTTTAGAGCCAGCACTCCTCACCTTGTTATCTGACTTCCTAGTTTCCCTCACTTTGCTAATTAACTGAGTCGACCCCTCCCATCTCCTGTTCACCTCTGATTGTCTGATCTGAACTTCAGTCTGTATAAATCCATGCCTAGGGGTCGCTTGTGACTTGGTCGCAGTGCCCATTTTTCAAAGTGCCATGTTCTAAGTGGCAGACTTAAAACCAGACTTGAACAAGGATGGCAAGGTAACACCTCCTCTTATTCTTTACAGCTATTAGCCTGCTAACCTATCTCCCACCATGCTTTTCCTTCCCTGCATTATCTCAACCTCCATTTTCCTGCAACTAATTGCCTATCCCCACACCCCTTTGCTGGGCAATGAGTTCTATATCTCTCCCTGCATTCTTCCCTCTCATCTGTCTGCTGCCACCAACCTCTTTCCCACCATCAACGCCCTCCGCATCAAACAGACCTAAGCTAAATACAGTCTATCCTACTCCCACCTGCTCACCCTCTCACTGCTGCTCCTGGCTGATGGGGACATATCTCCTAACCCAGGGCCTCCTCAGCACATTCCCACTATTGTCCCTATCATTACCAACAGATCCACCCTTACAAACTCTGTAAACCCTCTCAACCTTAAACACATTCCCTTGATCCCAGCTCACGCTCTCTCTCTCCCTGGAGCTCTCTGGAACCCACGGTCTGTATGTAACAAACTCTCCTACATACACGACCTATTCATCTCTCACAAATTACTTTTCCTTGGTCTAACAGAAACCTGGCTGACCCCCTCTGACACTGTCTCCCCTGCTGCACTCTCCTTTGGCGGTCTCCAACTTTCCCACACTCCCCGCCCCGGTAACAAGCATGGAGGAGGTGTTGGCCTTCTCCTATCTGATACCTGCTCTTTTGTTCCCATTCCTCCTCTACCCTCCCTTACCCTCTCCTCCTTTGAGGTGCATTCTGTCCGCATCTACTCCCCCTCCAACCTGCAAGTGGCTGTGGTCTACCGCCCCCCAGGCTCTGCCACTGCCTTCCTCGACCACTTCTCTTCCTGGCTTCTCCACTTTCTTTCCACTGACATCCCCACTATTGTCATGGGAGATTTTAACATCCCAATTGATGCACACCTCCCTGCTGCCAACAAACTCCTCTCGCTCTCCTCTTCCTTCGGCCTCTCACAGTGGACCTCTGGAGCCACCCACACAGACGGACACACAACGCTGGACCACATCTTCACCCGCCTTTGCCCCCTATCTGACATCTCAATCTCCCCTCACCCCATATCTGACCACAACCTGATTACCTTCTCCACCATCTCCACTCCACCTGCTCCTCCTGTCTCACATCTAGTGCACCCCCGCAGGAACTTACAAAACCTCAACCCTCGCACTCTCTCTGATTCTCTTGCACCTCTTTCTACCATATCCTCACTTGACAACCCAGACACAGCCGCTGCTTTCTACAACAACACAATCACCACCACCCTTGACTCAGTCGCTCCTCTCACACACAACAGAACCCGCAACATCAACAGACAACCCTGGCACACAGCCTCCACTAAACAACTGAGGCGAGCTTCCAGAATTGCTGAACGCCGCTGGAAGAAAAGCCGCTCCACCGACGACTTCACCTCATACAAACAATCGCTACACACATTTAAGTCTGCACTCACCACCGCCAAACAGGATTACTTCACCAATCTCATATCCTCCTTGTCTCACAACCCCAGACATTTATTCAACACCTTCAACTCTCTCCTTCGCCTCCCCAGGACCTCCTCCCCCATCTCTCCTATCAGCGGACAACTTTGCCACTCATTTCTTACATAAGATCAACCTCCTCAGAGAAAGCTTCACCCCTCAGTCCCCACTACCCACCTATATACCCCTACAATCGCCACCACCCACCCTCACCCTGACACAGTCCCCAGTGAACACTTCAATAACCAGCTTTCCCACTGTTAGTCAAGATAACCTTTCCTCTCTAGTGTCCAAATCCAACCTCACTACCTGTAACCTTGACCCACTGCCATCCTACCTCATCCCAGACCTCAGCACTGTTATTTTCCCAGCTCTCACCCACCTTTTCAATCTATCATTAACCTCTGGCATCTTCCCTTCCTCTTTTAAACACGCGACCATCACACCTATCCTTAAGAAACCATCTCTCGACCCCTCCTCACTGTCCAACTATCGCCCCATCTCGCTGCTTCCTTTTGCATCCAAACTCCTGGAACAGCACGTCTATCTTCAACTGTCCTCCCACCTCTCCTCCACCTCTCTCCTTGACCCACTCCAATCCGGCTTCCGACCCAACCACTTCACTGAAACTGCCCTAACCAAGGTCACCAATGACCTAGTAACTGCTAAAGCCCCACGCCACTACTCTGTGCTCCTCCTCCTAGACCTGTCCTCCGCCTTTGACACGGTCGGCCGCCACTCCATCCTGCTACAAATCCTCTCCTCCTCGGCATCACGGACCTGCCCCTCTCCTGGATCTCTTCATACCTCTCTGAACGGACATTCAGTGTCTCTCACTCCTTTCACCACCTCCTCCTCTCACCCGTTCTCTGTTGGTGTACCTCAGGGGTCAGTTCTGGGTCCCCTCCTCTTCTCTATCTACACTCTTGGTCTGGTTCAGCTCATAGCCTCACATGGCTTTAACTACCACCTGTACGCGGACGACACCCAGCTTTATATCTCCGGTCCTGATATTAACTCTCTTCTCTCCCGGATCCCAAAAATGTCTATCATCCATTTCCTCCTTCTTCTCCTCCCGTCGCTTAAAACTAAATGTAGATAAAACAGAATTCATCATCTTTCCACCGTCCCTCTCTCTCCCTCCACCTGATCTCTCTGTCACTATTAATGGCTACACTCTCTCACCAGCACCACAAGTCCGCTGCCTTGGATAACCTTTGACTCCTCTTTATCCTTCAAACCACACATCCAAGCCCTCACCTCAGCCTGCCGCCTCCACCTGAAAAAATATTTCACGTAACCGCCCATTCCTCAACTCTGACACTACTAAAACGCTAGTCCACGCCCTCGTCATCTCCCGCCTTGACTACTGCAACATCCTTCTCTGTGGCCTCCCAGTTAGCACCCTCGCTCCCCTCCAATCCATCCTCAACTCTGCTGCCCGTCTGATTCACCTCTCTCCTCGCTACTCCTCTGCCTCGCCCCTCTGCCAATGCCTTCACTGGCTGCCCATTGCCCAACGAATTCAGTTCAAATTACTCACCCTGACCTACAAGGCTCTCCATAACCTCTCCCCTCCATATATCTCTGCCCCAATTTTCCAGATACCCCCCTCACACAATCTCCGCTCCTCACAGGACCTTCTCCCTCTGCCCCCCCTCTCATCAGCTCCTCACAATAACCGTCTCCAAGACTTCTCCCTGCTTTCACCCACACTCTGGAACTCCTTAACCCAAAACATCAGACTCTCCACAACTTTCACCAGTTTCAAAAGCAACCTGAAAACCCATCTCTTCAGGAAAGCCTACAACCCACACTAACCCCACCACCACTACACCGGCACGCAAACATGTCTGCCCCACACCTTCTGTCTCTCCCCTTCTTACTTGTAGATTTTAAGCCCTCGCGGGCAGGGTCCTCTTTCCTTTCTGTTTCAGTTACTAGTCATTTTTGTCACCATTGTAATTGTTCCACATTTGTTATGTATGTAATTCCCCTTAAATGTACAGCGCCCTGGAATTAATGGCGCTCTAAAATAAATAATAATAATAATAATAATAAGGGCGGCCAGCAGATTTCACCTGTTATCGCACGCCACCTTGCCTGGCACAAGGTTCTTGTCACCCAGCCAGCGCTCGGTCTCATTGCGGAGAGCCGTCCACAGCTCCTGACCTGTGTGTGGATGGTCTCCAAGACAGATTAATTTCAACATGGCCTGGTTTCTCTGGGCACGTGATGCCACCAGAGGACCTTGGGGGAAAGAACCCTGCACCATCCCTGCGGTTTTGAAGAGCGTGCGCCGAGCCTGAGAGCCACCGTCACCCCCAGAGACATCCACCCAGCTCACCCAGTGAGCTGTCACAGAGATATGGCGGCCTTGGCCGTGCTTACTAGTCCATGTGTCGGTGGTCAGATGGACTTTTCCGGACACAGATGCAGACAACGCGCTTGAAATTTTAGATGACATGTGGCTGGCCAGGGCAGGGATGGCTTTTCTGGCAAAGAAATGCCTGCTCGGCATCTAGTATTGGGGGCAGGCAAGGGCCATGACGTGGCGGAACCCATCTGTGTCCACCAGATGGAAAAACAACATTTCCAAGGCCAAAAGCCTGGCGATGCCGACATTCAGGCTTTTGGCTTTGGGATGGTTTGGGTTAAAGTGTTTCTTCTGCTCCCAAACCTGGAAGACAGAAGGCTGGCTGAGGGTGTGACAGAGGGTGTGACAGTGGTTGGAAGCCCGGCGTCGGGGTGGCCTTTTTTGGCCAAGTGTTGCCTCCATTTCAA
This sequence comes from Phyllomedusa bahiana, assembly GCA_025379985.1. Lineage (NCBI taxonomy): Eukaryota > Metazoa > Chordata > Amphibia > Anura > Hylidae > Phyllomedusa > Phyllomedusa bahiana. The sequence continues at coordinate 6,807 of JAODAL010031818.1, forward strand.
CTCATGCATTCGCTGCATGTGACTAGATATGTTGGTGGTGGTTAAACACCTAAGATTCTTGCCTCTACTTATGCGTTTATGGCAAAGGCGGCATATGACATCGCTGGGTGAATCAGAGGCTTGAGAGGTCCTGGACCTTTTTGACGGCGATAAGCGAGGATCGGGGTTTCCGCTGACCGTGGCTGGCGGAATCATATCAGCGGACTTCTGCGACCGCCCTCTCCCTTTTTGAGGCGGGACCCGTACTGACACTACCCCATCGTCTTCCTCCTCGTCCAGTGATGAAGCGCTCGCAAGCGAATTCTGCTGAAAAGACCACGTTGGATCCGCAATGTTGTCATCATCATTATTAACACAGGTGACTTCGTCGTCCTGACGTTCTGCATCCAGTAGCTGCGGGCTACAAGCAAGAGGGACTGCAAGGCTTTGCCGACCGCCCGGGATTTTTGTCGATTGACCGGCTCCTCCTCTGATGGCATCAGTAACTGGGCGTCAGAGCAGAGAAAATCATCCTCTTTGGCCTCTTGATCTTTTAACATGCCTTCTGACCCCAACCGCATTTTGTCATCAAAGAGGTCTTCAGAAAATGGATTATCCACAGTGGTGGGTACACGAGTTGACATTTGGGCTGCCTTCGCTTCATGTTGGACGATGCTGATGATGCTGATGACGACATTTGTGGCCGTGACTGGGAGGACGAGGAGGTAAGACTGCTGGATGCAGGTTGCATTAACCACTGAAGAACAGATTGGCGACGCTGTTCGTTACTGAGATTCACAGGGCCCTGACCCAGCGATGACAGGCCTGACGGTCCTGCAACCGACAATCCGCTGGCTTGCGTGTTGTTGCCAGCACTGGAAGGAGCACCTTCTCTCGTACCTCTACCTCCATGTCCTACCCCCCTCTTTGCTCGCTTACCACCTGCATTTCGCTCCATGTTCAGAAAGATAAAATTTGAGAGGGTATGGAAGAGTTTTGGAACGTCTCTTATTAAAAGACGGCAAATCACAGCTTTCCCAAAATCCTCAAATCAAAACAAAATTGCTGTATTGAAATTTTACTGCAAGGTGGCTCTATCAACAAAGCTGGCCTGTGCCAAAGTGAAAAGAACACGTATCTGAAATGTATACGGATAATAAAAGGTATTTTTGGCACCTATCAATACACCATTGCTGGATTCAAATTTAACTGCAAGGTGGCTCTATCAACAATGCTGGCCTGTGCCAAAGTGAAAAAAACACGTATCTGAAATGTATACGGATAATAAAAGGTATTTTTGGCACCTATCAATACACCTGTGGTGACTACAAAATTGCTGGATTCAAATTTAACTGCAAGGTGGCTCTATCAACAAAGCTGGCCTGTGCCAAAGTGAAAAAAACACGTATCTGAAATGTATACAGATAATAAACGGTATTTTTGGCACCTATCAATACACCTGTGGTAAATACAAAATTGCTGGATTCAAATTTAACTGCAAGGTGACTCTATCAACAAAGCTGGCCTGCGCCAAAGTGAAAAAACACGTATCTGAAATGTATATGGATAATAAAAGGTATTTTAGGCACCTATCAACCTGTGGTGACTACAAAATTGCTGTATTCAAATTTAACTGCACGGTGGCTCTATCAACAAAGCTGGACTGGTCAAAAGTGTTCAAATCACGTATCTGAAATGTATACGGATAATAAAAGGTATTTTTGGCACCTATCAATTCACCTGTGGTGACTACAAAATTGCTGGATTCAAATTTAACTACAAGGTGGCTCTATCAACAAAGCTGGCCTGCGCCAAAGTGAAAAAAACACGTATCTGAAATGTATACGGATAATAAAAGGTATTTTTTGGCACCTATCAACCTGTGGTGACTACAAAGTTGCTGGATTCAAATTTAACTGCAAGGTGGCTCTATCAACAGAGCTGGACTGGGCAAAAGTGAAAAAGAACACCTATCTGAAAAGTATGCTGATAATAAAAGTGGAGAAATGCACCTAACAAATAGAACTGCAGTTACTAGAAAAGATCTGTATCCTAATATAAGTTCAGGATGCCCAATATCCAAGTAATATTTCAACAGAAAACTGTTAATAATAAAGCTATTGCAATGCATGTTTACACTAAGTCTGGGTGCACAATATCCAGTATTCTTTAAAGAGCTTTTCTGTGTTCGCCCGCCCCCCCCCCCCCCCCCCCGTGACTTTACAGCGGTAGATGCTCCTTTAAAATTCTCTGCCTAACTATCTAAAATCTGCAAATCTCTGATCTAACTAAGTTCTAAGGATCACAGCTAAAAGTAGAGCTGTCTCTGTGAACAAATAGAATAATTTCGCTGAGATGTTTGCACAGAGGCAGAGCGCACGTCCTACTCCTTTGAGATACTGACACACACTGATCATGAACAGGAAGGGCTGTCCTATGTAAAACGAGGTCATGTGATTTTTCCAGCCAATCGCAACCATACACATCCAGTCATGACGTCGCACACAAAGCTCACCCTGCTCTATTCTCTAAGCTGATTTGCTGGCCGCCAAAATGACAGAAAGCGCTGAAAATGGCGCGATATTAATAAATTATGCACAGATTTTAACCTAAATTATCGCGTGATCTAAAAAATCCGATCAACATAAAAACCGTGCCGATTTCAACTTTGTCGATAATAATCGCTCAACACTAGTCTTGAAGACTATGCGTTTAGCTATATTGGTGTTCATGTTAACTAACTTATTGTCTATTCCTCTAAAAAGTGTTTATGTAGCTTATGTGTAGACTCTATATTTTCATCACACCATTTTATGCATTCTATACTTGTACCCATTATATTCGCAATAACCTAAAATGTAATAACAGCTGGATTTCTTCAGATCCTTGAGTAGTCGTTACATCTCACTCTCTCACACCTGTCGGTGTCCTTTATATAATCTTCAGCTCATGCAGAGCCAATGCAGTCCTGTGAAAAGGTAGCAATAAGAGCAGCAACAAACCAACGTTTGTAGTTTATTAAGCAAGAGAAACATCTTGTCTTCTTTTCTTCACGCGATGGAAGGGTATCGTATCACAGGACCCAGCTGCGACTTAGGTGGTATGGCAGAGCCACGTAAGGAGCAGTAGAACTCAGGATATTTTCTGGTTCACTTCTCGGCTTGGCAACCGGAACGGCTGCTTCCTTGTCTTTCTTGATGGGAGTGACACGCTTGCAGTGCGATGCATGGATCCAAGTCCCTGTTCCTCCGGTTTTTCAGACTTGAAAGGGTTGTCATCAGGACTTGTTAACTTGTGGGCCTGGCATGGACCTTTCCCATCTTTTCTGTAAGAAAACCAGAACGTTAAGAACTTACGGATCAAAACACAGTCTCTTAGCATTGTGAGAAGCGAGAGTAGGAATAGATTGCATGTCCCCCACTTGGCGATGTGTCTCTCCATTTTCCCTAGAGTTGCTGCACATAATCCATAGATGGAATTGTTAATGCTGAATGTTGAGTCTCTGGAGGTGAGAGTGAGTGATTTGGCAATTTTCCAAGCAGAATTTCATAAGGTGAAATGGTGCTGCGCATGTCCCATAAAACAAGAGGTAAGGCATCTTGCCACCTCATATCAGTCTTTTTACAACATTTGGCTAAATATCTTTTGATGGTACGATAAAAATAACTACTGTTCTTACTACTTGTTCCATTAATCTTAGCATAAATGGTGTGTAATACATTACCAGTGAGTGCAAGTATATCCTCCCTGATTACTGGAAGCAACCTGGGGTACAGACTAAAATTTTTTAACACAACCAAGACATACAATAATCTTCCTACCTTTGGTAGCTGTCTACCTGTAGGATCTTGGAAAGGGCCCTTGGTTGATGGGAGGTGTGAAGGTAAAGCTCTCACTACTCCACCAGCACTCTGCTGGAGGTACATCTGGCAAGGCAGACTTCCGCTTCTGCAGTGAAACCTTGTGCACACCAGTGTGTGGAGACCAAATTTCGCATCGCTGTCTTCCCACAATGGGTAGCTTCAGCTAGCGCTTGCAGGAAATTTTGGGGTCTCTGGCTTTCCTTCACTGTCCATAGACCATCTGAAATCTGGGTGCACCTCATAACCTTCCATCGGGCCTTTTCCTAAGGAGAGCAAATTTGGAAAACAAAGTTTCAAGTAAAGACACAGTTTTTACAGACATTAAGTTAATACAAGGCATTTGGCTTGCTATATTTTTGAAGTATGTGCTTAACATTTAACAACAGCTGTTACTTTCAGAATAGGATTCTCCAAAAACACAGTAATCTCTTTTGCATAGCTCGTAGCTCAAAAGTTTCTTTAACAACAAAAATCCATACAAAAATATGTACTGTCTTTCCTTCAGACAACTCACATGCTTGCAGTCTGGTTCTCAAATTTTCAAATTTGTTCCCTCAAATCTGGGGGCGGCAGTGTTATGGTCTCCGCCCCCCCCTCAAGTCTGGCAAAAGGCCTCTGACTCGCTACCTCCTCTCTCTGAACCTCACGTGGCAACAAAATAACAAGGTTCAAACTAAAGCACCTGTGCAGGTGGCGGATGTTGGATGTGACTAGGCTGGAGGAGAACAGGCTCCCACCTAGCGAATTGGGCCTGTGAATTCAGGAGTACATACACAGAATGAGAAACCCAGACATTTAAAATGTGACAAAAAAACAACTCGGCAGGTTTTCTCTACAGAAAATGCATCAGCCACTATGGCTCTAAGGCATGTATGCATTCTCTCTCTATGCAACTGCTTCACACTGGGTCTAACTGACCACTGCAGCTAGCTATCTATTGGGGACTTGAGTTAGCACAGCTAAACTTTGACTTTAAGGCAAAACAAGTGGAAGGGCTTTGTGTAATCTGATAGGCCTAGAACAGGGACTGAGAGGAGAAACACCAGCTTTCATGAACTCCTCACCAGCCTTTCTGGTCTTGTCAATGTATGTGAATGGTTCAGCCACAGAATCTTTGGTTAAGTCCTATAATTGAGCAGCATATAAAGACTAATATGCAATAACCTACCATTCCCAAAGCTATCTCAGTCGCGGTTCATTCAAAGGAATGGACAAATTGTACAGCCGCTACTATGTCTTAGTAGGTATCTGTGGCCTGGTATAAGGCAGTGTCCAATGTAAGTCATGTAAGTCACCCTGTCTTTACATCTCTGTAATTTGTATCAGGAGACTTTGTCCGTAGTCTGCAAGAAATTCAAGCAGAGCTTGTGTCCGTAAGGCTATTCAATTTCAGCCTTTCATGGGTATTCAGGTTTTGTGTATGCGTGCAATTGGATTTATAAAGCAATGTATATTTGTGGGGTATTTGCTATCTGCCCCATCTCTGTAGAATCCATATTCCACAGGTGTTCATGGATGATTTTTGCAGTATTGAACAATACTTCAGGATCTCTTCCTTTGCTGGCTGATCATTAACCAATCCAGCATACAGCAGGTACACAGCATCCCCTGTATTCTCAAGTATAGCCTATATGTAAATATCATATAAGGTGCAAAAGATGGTGCACCCAAGCTGAGATTGCCTAAAAAAATCATTTCCCAATAAGCTCAGTGGGGCATCTACTGAAATGACTGAATGAATGACTGAATGAATGTACAGTTGTGATGCAGCTTAGTGTGACTGATGTGTATTATAAAATAGGGTTTGCCTTCTACCCCTTATATCTATGGCTGATATGGTCCTTTGTGTAGCTGGAAGAAAATCAGTATTAATGAGAGACCATTTAATTTTAGATTGTCTGTATCTACAAGGAAAGATGCTTATGATTGCCTCTTATGTCCTGCAGAGAAAAAAATCCATAATATTAGTGTGAAAGAAAAATAAGAAACAATTCCAGTGAAATAGGATTAGTCCACTAGTCAGAGTGCTTCTCTGGACCCATTCCATCCCGATTGTCCTCTGTTGATGTGAAAACAAGGTGTAATAATTTTACAGTATCCTGACCTGACATGTTACCAGTAACACATATCTTTTCTAACCTTTCACATGACTCTTATGGCGTCCTTTTATAATCTCCTACTAGCCTAGCAAAAGCAAACAACTTACTAGCTGAATGTGGTTTCTTCTCTTCATCCCTATTTGGGGGGTCATGTGTAGTTGGTGGTGGGTGTGTTTGAGGGAGAGGAAAACATGTGTCACTCAATGAAGTGCATTCCTCCTTTGTGGATGACACTGAGACTTTATCATGGGATTTTACTGGGACAGTATGTGTTAAAGGTAAGGATGATACCGGCAATGATAGATCCACTGGTTCTGTGGAACTGCTGGCTACTGTTGTGAGTGTATGTGGTAATTGAGAAAAGTGTGGGTCTTCCTGAGTGTCATTCTATCCTATGGCAACAGAAATGTGCCTGTATAACTGGGGAAGTAATTTATGCCACAGACATGTAAGCTCATCATCATCCTCACAATCTGTATCGCTAATTAACCTTTGTCTTTCTGCAGTGTTTACCACGTTTACCGTAGCTACAGGTGTTGTAGAGGTTTGGTTAACCTGTGATTGAGATCTGACCTCATCTAACCATCTTAACAACATTTCCCTATTGTCAGTATTTTCACAGCATAAAATTATTTGATACAATATTTGATATTCTAGACCATTCTAGTGTTTATATCTATACCATATGCTAATAGCATCTGCTTCTCAGGACTTCTATCATTTTTATCAGTATATATAACATACTTGTTCTCTATCTGGGGTTTTCTGGGTTTCAAAACTTCTCTTAAAGATACCACATCCCCCATTATTCCTTTGAAGTCCTTTTTTACTAGAGAAAAAATATGGGCCTCGTCAGGCCAAACAAGGGCTATCTATATACTCTTCACTGACAACCCTGTGCTCAGCGGAACACGTATTTACTCTCTATATAACCTTCAGGGATTTATGGAGAGGCAAGTTTACCTTAATAGTTAAAACACAAAAACGTCAAGATTGTCTATATGCAAATTATACTTCTATGCAAGCCTCAAGGTAAAACACCATTATACTTAACAGTGAGGTAATATTCATAAATCAAGAACAATATATATACTTACTTAAACAATACTTATATACTAAAACAATCTGTATAAAAATTTACTTAATATGACATTAAATTATCTCACTACACGATGGCAGGCGCCTATTACCTATAAAAAATCACATAAAACATACACACACAGAGATAACAAACAGACAGAACTAATCAATAACTCAGTTTACCTAAGTCCTAAAGCAAATATGACAAAGAACAAAACCTCTCACAAAGTTAATATCAACTTAACTTAAAATTTAAATACTTTAAAAATAAAACAATACTAACGTGATACGTGGAAGAATGGAGATAAGATATCTGCTACAAGATAGTGACAGGTCCTAGATGCTACTGGAAAGGAGAAATGAATTTCTCTGGGGGAAAAAAATCTCACCACCCTGTGCACTTTCGTCCAATTCTCTCCTCCAGATACATCTAGACATGTGACCCGTCTTCTCCTCTTGCGTGAGATATCCCGGAACGAGCCCCAAATGTTACAGCAGCTTTTGTCTAACAAGTTCAACCTTCTTCCACGATCGAAAATAAAGAAACAGTGTACACTGGATTCTTAGATCAAATCAGATAAGAACAATTTATTAATCCTTCATAGCTCTTTTTATATGGTTAGGTGATGAGATGATTTCACTTCTAATCACAGATAAGCCAAAATCTTATAGGATGTACATTATAGACCAATCAGAACAATTAACGTCATTACTTATTAGAATCTGCTGACCAGCTCATCAAGAATTGGCAATAACAAATAATTTCAATAATTAATCCCTAATGACATTAGACACAGATCAGATGTTTGTACAACTTCTGGATACTGGAGCACAGTGTGACCCAGTATCTCCAATTCTTTTGGGGTTATGTACATCGTATGATTTAAAAGTCAACATATTACATCTAGTCAGAATAAAAAGCATATGATTCACTAAATATGGCTTCTAGGTTAGATGGCAGTACCATTGGTGACAGTGAGAACATGGCAATAGGGAGCATGGAGGTTCCGGTTTGACAAGAATAGGCAGCAGTACCATTGGTCATAGCGAGAACATGGAAATGGGGAACAGTGAGGTTTCGGTTCAACTACATTAGATGGCGGTACCATTTTTGGCAGCGAGAACATGGCAATGGGCAACAGTCAGGTTCGGGTTTGACAAGATTAGATCGCAATACCATTGGTGGCAGTGAGAACATTGCAATGGGGAACATGGAGGTTCTTGCTCGATTAAATTAGAGGGCAGTACCATTGGTGACAGTGAGAACATAGCAATAGAAAACTTTGAGGTTCCTGTTCGACTAGATTAAACGGTAGTACCATTGCTGGCAGTGAGAACATGGCAATATGGAACAGTGATGTTCCGGTGTGACTAGATTAGATGGCAGTATCATTGGTGGCAGCAAGAACATGGCAATGGGGAACAGTGAGGTTCTAGTTTGACTAGATTATACGGCAGTACCTTTGGTGGCAGCGAGAATATGGCAATGAGGAAAATGGAGGTTCCAATTCAACAAGAATAGGCAGCAGTACCATTGGTGGCAGTGAGAACATTGCTTTGGGTAACATGGAGTTTCTTGCTCATTTAGTTTAGAGGCCAGTACCATTGGTGACAGTGAGAACATTGCAATGGGAAATAGTAAGGTTCTGATTTGACTAAATTAGACAGCAGTACTATTCGTGGCAGCCAGAACATGGCAATGGGGAACATGGAGGTTCTGGTTCAACAGGAATAGGCAGCAGTATCAATTGTTGCAGTGAGAACATGGCAATTGAGAACATTGAGGTTCCGATTGGACTAGATTAGACGGCAGTACCATTCTTGTCAGTGAGAACATGGCAATAGGGAGCAGTGAGGTTCCGTTTAGACTAGATTAGACGGCAGTACCATTGGTGGCAGTGAGAATATAGCAGTGGAGAGGTTCCGGTTCGACAAGAATAGGCAGCTAGAACAAGGCAATGGGGAACAACGAGGTACTGGTTTGACTAGATTAGACGGCAGTACCATTGGTGGCAGTGAGAACATGGCAATGGGGAACACGGAGGCTTCGGTTCGACAAGAATAGGCAAGAATAGCATTTGTGGCAAAGAGAACATGGCATTGGAGAGCAGTTAGATCCGGTTGGACTAGATTAGACGGCAGTACCATACTTGTCAGCGAGAATATGGCAATGGGGAGCAGTGAGGTTCCGTTTCGACTAGATTAGATGGCAGTACCATTGGTGGCAGCGAGAATATAGCAGTGGGGAGGTTCCGGATCGACAAGAATAGGCAGCGAGAACAAGGCAATGGGGAACAGCGAGGTACTGGTTTGACTAGATTTAGACAGCAGTACCATAGGAGGCAGTAAGAACATGGCAATGGGAAACAGTGCGGTTCCGATTCAACAAGAATAGGCAACGGTACCATTGGTTTCAGCGAGAACATGGCAATGAGGAACAGTGAGGTTCCAGTTCAACTAGATTACATGGCAGTACCATTGGTGAAAGCGAGAACATGACAATCGGGAAGAATGACTGAGGTTCCGGTTTGACAAGAATAGGTAACGGTACCATTGGTGGCAGCGGAGAAACATGGCAATGGGGAAAGTGAGGTTCCGGTTCGACTCGGTTAGATGGCAGTAACATTGGTGACAGTGAGAACATGGCAATGGGAAACAGCGAGGTTCCGGTTCGACTAGATTAGACGGCAGTACCATTGGTGGCAGCAAGAACATGGCAATAGGGAGCATGGAGGTTCCAGTTTGACAAGAATAGGCAGCAGTACTATTGGTCATAGCGAGAACATGGAAATGGGGAACAGTGAGGTTCCAGTTCCATTGGATTAGAGGGCAGTACCATTGGTGACAGTGAGAACATAGCAATGGGGAACAGTGAGGTTCCGGTTCAACTAGATTACATGGCAGTACCATTGGTGAAAGCGAGAACATGACAATCGGGAAGAATGACTGAGGTTCTGGTTTGACAAGAATAGGTAACGGTACCATTGGTGGCAGCGAGAACATGGCAATGGGGAAAGTGAGGTTCCGGTTCGACTAGGTTAGATAGCAGTAACATTGGTGACAGTGAGAACATGGCAATGGGGAACAGCGAGGTTCCAGTTCGACTAGATTAGAGGGCAGAACCATTGGTGGCAGTGAGAAAAAAGCAATGGGGAACAGTGAGCTTCCAGTTCGTTTAGATTAGACTGCAGTACCATTGGTGGCAGCGATAACATGGCAATGGGGAACATGGAGGTTTTGGTTTGATAAAAGTAGGCCGCAGTACCATTGGTGGCAATGAGAACACGGAAGTGAGGAACAGTGAGGTTCTGGTTCCACTTGATTAGGTGACAGTACCATTGGTCCCAGTGAGAACATGGCAATGGGGAACATTGAGGTTCCGGTTTGACAAGAATAGGCAACAGTACCAGTGGTGCCAGCAAGAACATGGCAATGATGAGCATGAAGTTTCCTGTTTGACAAGAATAGGCAGCAGTACCATTGGTCATAGCGAGAACATGGAAATGGGGAACAGTGAGGTTCCGGTTCGACTAGATTAGATGGCGGTACCATTTTTGGCAGCGAGAATATGGCAATGGGCAACAGTCAGGTTCGGGTTCGACAAGATTAGATGGCAATACCATTGGTGGCAGTGAGAACATTGCAATGGGGAACATGGAGGTTCTTGCTTAATTAGATTAGAGGGCAGTACCATTGGTGACAGTGAGAACATGGCAATGGGAAATAGTAAGGTTCTGATTTGACTAAATTAGACAGCAGTACTATTCGTGGCAGCCAGAACATGGCAATGGGGAACATGGAGGTTCTGGTTCAACAGGAATAGGCAGCAGTATCAATTGTTGCAGTGAGAACATGGCAATTGAGAACATTGAGGTTCCGATTGGACTAGATTAGACGGCAGTACCATTCTTGTCAGTGAGAACATGGCAATAGGGAGCAGTGAGGTTCCGTTTCGACTAGATTAGATGTCAGTACCATTGGTGGCAGCGAGAATATAGCAGTGGGGAGGTTCCGGTTCGACAAGAATAGGCAGCTAGAACAAGGCAATGGGGAACAACGAGGTACTGGTTTGACTAGATTAGACGGCAGTACCATTGGTGGCAGTGAGAACATGGCAATGGGGAACACGGAGGCTTCGGTTCGACAAGAATAGGCAAGAATAGCATTTGTGGCAAAGAGAACATGGCATTGGAGAGCAGTTAGATCCGGTTGGACTAGATTAGACGGCAGTACCATACTTGTCAGCGAGAATATGGCAATGGGGAGCAGTGAGGTTCCGTTTCGACTAGATTAGATGGCAGTACCATTGGTGGCAGCGAGAATATAGCAGTGGGGAGGTTCCGGATCGACAAGAATAGGCAGCGAGAACAAGGCACTGGGGAACAGCGAGGTACTGGTTTGACTAGATTTAGACGGCAGTGCCATAGGAGGCAGTAAGAACATGGCAATGGGAAACAGTGCGGTTCCGATTCAACAAGAATAGGCAACGGTACCATTGGTTTCAGCGAGAACATGGCAATGAGGAACAGTGAGGTTCCAGTTCAACTAGATTACATGGCAGTACCATTGGTGAAAGCGAGAACATGACAATCGGGAAGAATGACTGAGGTTCCGGTTTGACAAGAATAGGTAACGGTACCATTGGTGGCAGCGAGAACATGGCAATGGGGAAAGTGAGGTTCCGGTTCGACTAGATTAGATGGCAGTACCATTGGTGGCAGTGAGAAGATGGCAATGGGGAACGGGGTTCCGGTTTGACTGGATTAGACGGCAGTACCATTGGTGGCAGCAAGAACATGGCAATAGGGAGCATGGAGGTTCCAGTTTGACAAGAATAGGCAGCAGTACTATTGGTCATAGCGAGAACATGGAAATGGGGAACAGTGAGGTTCCAGTTCCATTGGATTAGAGGGCAGTACCATTGGTGACAGTGAGAACATAGCAATGGGGAACAGTGAGGTTCCGGTTCAACTAGATTACATGGCAGTACCATTGGTGAAAGCGAGAACATGACAATCGGGAAGAATGACTGAGGTTCTGGTTTGACAAGAATAGGTAACGGTACCATTGGTGGCAGCGAGAACATGGCAATGGGGAAAGTGAGGTTCCGGTTCGACAAGGTTAGATGGCAGTAACATTGGTGACAGTGAGAACATGGCAATGGGGAACAGCGAGGTTCCAGTTCGACTAGATTAGACTGCAGTACCATTGGTGGCAGCGAGAACATGGCAATAGGGAGCATGGAGGTTCCAGTTTGACAAGAATAGGCAGCAGTACCATTGGTCATAGCGAGAACATAGAAATGGGGAACAGTGAGGTTCCGGTTCGACTAGATTAGATGGCGGTACCATTTTTGGCAGCGAGAACATGGCAATGGGCAACAGTCAGATTCGGGTTCGACAATATTAGATGGCAGAACCATTGGTGGCAGTGAGAACATTGAAATGGGGAACATGGAGGTTCTTGCTCGATTAGATTAGAGGGAAGTACCATTGGTGACAGTGAGAACATAGCAATGGGAAACAGTAAGGTTCCAGTTCGACTAGATTAGAGTTCAGTACCATGGATGACATTGAGAACATAGCAATGGGGAACAGTGGGTTCCGGTTCGACTAGATTAGACGGCAGGACCATTGGTGGCAGCAAGAACATGGCAATGATGAGCATCAAGTTTCCTGTTTGACAAGAATAGGCAGCAGTACCATTGGTCATAGCGAGAACATAGAAATGGGGAACAGTGAGGTTCCGGTTCGACTAGATTAGATGGCGGTACCATTTTTGGCAGCGAGAACATGGCAATGGGCAACAGTCAGGTTCGGGTTCGACAAGATTAGATGGCAATACCATTGGTGGCAGTGAGAACATTGCAATGGGGAACATGGAGGTTCTTGCTCGATTAGATTAGAGGGCAGTACCATTGGTGGCAGCGAGAATATAGCAGTGGGGAGGTTCCGGTTCAACAAGAATAGGCAGCGAGAACATGGCAATGGGGAACAACGAGGTTCTGGTTTGACTAGATTAGACGCCATTACCATTGGAGGCAGTGAGAACATGGCAATGGGGAACATGAAGGTTCATGATCAACTAGATTAATACGGCAAAACAATTGTGTGCAGCCAGAACATTCCGGTTCGACAAGATTAGGCAGCTGTACCACTGGTGGCAATGAGAACATGGCAATGGGGAACAGTGAGGTTCCGGTTTGACAAGAATAGGCAACAGTACCATTGGTGGCAGCGAGGACATGGCAATGGGGAACAGTGAGGTTCTACTTTGACTAGATTAGAGGGCAGTACCATTGGTGACAGTGAGAACATAGCGATGGGAAACATTGAAGTTCCGGTTTGACTAGATTAAACGGTAGTATGGTTGCTGGCAGTGAGAACACAGCAATAGGGAACAGTGATGTTCCGGTTCGACTAGGTTAGATGGCAGTACCATTGGTGACAGTGAGAACATGGCAATGGGAAACAGAGAGTATCCAGAACTACTAGATTAAACGGCAGTCCCATTGGTGGCAGCAAGAACATGGCAATGAGGAGAATGGAGGTTCCGATTCAACAAGAATAGGCAGCAGTACCAAAGGGGGAAGTGAGAACATGGCAATGGGGACAGAGAGGTTCCAGTTCGACTAGATTAGAGGGCAGAACCATTGGTGGCAGCGAGGACATGGCAATGGGGAACAGTGAGCTTCCAGTTCGTCTAGATTAGACTGCAGTACCTTTGGTGGCAGCAAGAACATGGCAATGAGGAAAATGGAGGTTCTGATTCAACAAAAATAGGCAGCAGTACCAACGGGGGCAGTGAGAACATGGCAATGGGGAGCAGTGAGGTTCCATTTCGACTAGATTAGATGGCAGTACCATTGGTGGCAGCGAGAATATAACAGTGGGGAGGTTCCGGTTCGACAAGAATAGGCAGCGAGAACATGGCAATGGGGAACAACGAGGTTCTGGTTTGACTAGATTAGACGCCATTACCATTGGAGGCAGTGAGAACATGGCAATTGGGAACATGAAGGTTCCAGTTAAACTAGTTAAAGACGGCAGTACTATTGTTTGCAGCCAGAACATGTCAATGGTGAACACGGAGGTTCCGGTTCGACAAGATTAGGCAGCTGTACCACTGGTAGCAATGAGAACATGGCAATGGGGAACAGTGAGTTTCCGGTTTGACAAGAATAGGCAACAGTACCATTGGTGGCAGCGAGGACATGGCAATGGGGAACAGTGAGGTTCTACTTTGACTAGATTAGAGGGCAGTACTATTGGTGACAGTGAGAACAAAGCAATGGGAAACATTGAGGTTCCGGTTCGACTAGATTAAACGGTAGTACGGTTGCTGGCAGTGAGAACACAGCAATAGGGAACAGGGATGTTCCGGTGTGACTAGATTAGATGGCAGTAGCATTGGTGACAGCGAGAACATGGCAATGGGGAACAGTGAGGTTCCAGTTCGACTAGATTACACGGCAGTACCTTTGGTGGCAGCAAGAACATGGCAATGAGGAAAATGGAGGTTCCGATTCAACAAGAATAGGCAACAGTACCAAAGGGGGCAGTGAGAACATGGCAATGGGGACAGAGAGGTTCCAGTTCGACTAGATTAGAGGGCAGAACCATTGTTGACAGTGAGAACATAGCAATGGGGAACAGTGAGCTTCCAGTTCGTCTAGATTAGACTGCAGTACCATTGGTGGCAGCGATAACATGGCAAAGGGGAACATGGAGGTTCTGGTTTGACAAGAATAGGCAACAGTACCATTGGTGGCAGCGAGAACATGGCAATGGGTAACAGTGATTTTCTGGTTCAACAAGAATAGGCAGCAGTATCAATTGTGGCAGTGAGAACATGGAAATTGAGAACATTGATATTCTGATTGGACTAGATTATACGGTAGTACCATTTTTGTCAGCGAGAACATGGCAATGGGGAGCAGTGAAGTTCCGTTTTGACTAGATTAGATGTCAGTACCATTGGTGGCAGTGAGAACAGGGCAATGGGGAACACGGAGGCTTCGGTTTGACAAGAATAGGCAAAAGTAGCATTCGTGGCAAAGAGAACATGGCAATAGGGAACCTGGAGGTTCTGTTTTGACAAGAATAAGCAACAGTACCATTGGTGTCAGTGACAACTTGGCAATGGAGAACAGTTAGGTTCCGGTTGGACTAGATTAGAGGATAGTACCAGTCTTGTCAGCGAGAACATGGCAATGGGGAGCAGTGAGGTTCCGGTTTGACAAGAATAGGCTTCAGTACCATTGGTGGCAGCGGGAACATGGCAATGGGTAAAAGTGAGCTTCTGGTTTGACTAGATTAGACGGCAGTACCAATGGTGGCAGCAAGAACATGGCAATTGGGAACATGAAGGTTCCAGTTCAACTAGATTAGATGGCAGTACCATTGTTGGCCGCCAGAACATGTCAATGGGGAACATGGAGGTTCTGGTTTGATAAGATTAGGCAGCTGTACCACTGCAGGCAATGAGAACATAGCAATGGAGAACAGTGAGGTTCTGTTTTGACAAGAATAGGCAACAGTGCCATTGGTGGCAGCGAGAACATGGCAATAGGGAACAGTGAGGTTCCAGTTCGACTAGATTAGACGGCAGTACTTTTTGTGGCAGTGAGAACATGGCAATGGGGAACAGTGAGGTTCCGGTTCGACTAGTTTAAACTGCAGTACCATTGGTGGCAGCTAGAAAATGATAGTGAGAAACATCGAGGTTCAGGATAACAGGACTTAGAACATATGATGGTAGTGCAGGTGGGGCATTTAAAAAATATAGAGTTGGAGGTCTTCAAGGAGGAGGAGTAAGAGGTATATGCAGTGCACGTCAAGGTCATACGGGTGTATATTTCCAAATAAATTCTGCCGTAAGACTTGTAAATCTAACTGTTGGCAGCAGTAGATTACAGTTTGTAGAAACAGCAGGCACGGAACTACAGACTTGAGATGTAGTGTAGTTTAAATGTGTACAGTGTGTACGGAAAGTATTTAGAGCCATTTAAATTTTTCACTCTTTTTTCATTGCAGGCATTTGGTAATATCCAAAAAGTTAATTTTTTTCTTAATAATTTACACTCTGTACCCCATCTTGAAAGGAAAAAAAACAAAAAGTAGATATGTAGATGTAGATATTTTTGCAAATTTATTAAATAAGAAAAACTGAAACATCACATGCCCATAATTATTCAGACCCTTTGCTATGACACATATTTAACTCACATGCTGTCTATTTCCTTCTGATCCTCCTTGAGTTGGTTCTACTTCTTCACTGGAGTCCAGCTGTGTTTAATTAAATTGATTGGACTTGATTAGGAAAGGCACACACCTGTCAATATAAGATCTCACAGCTCACAGGACTGCCCAAGGAGCTCAGAGACAGAATTGTGGCAAGGCAGAGATATGGCAAAGTTTACATAAGAATTTCTGCAGCACTCATGGTTCCTAAGAGCACAGTGGCCTCCATAATCCTAAATTGGAAGAAGTTTGGGATGACGACAACTCTTCCTCGTCCCGGCTGTCCAGCCAAACTAACCAATCGTGGGAGAAAAACCTTGTTGAGAGAGGTAAAGAAGAACTCCAAGATCACTGTGGCTGAGCTCCAGAGAAGCAGTAGGGAGATGGGAGAAAGTTCCACAAAGTCAACTATCACTGCAGCCCTCCACCAGTCGGGGCTTTATGGCAGAGTGTGCCGATAGAAGCCTCTCCCTAGTGCAAGACATATGAAAATCAGCATACAGTTTGCAAAAATCACATGAAGGACTCCCAAACTATGAGAAATAAAATTCTCTGGTCTGATGAGACTAAGATTGAACTGTTTGGTGTTAATTTTAAGCCTTATATGTGGACAAAACCAAGCACTGCTCATCACCTGCCAAATACAATCCCAACATTGAAACATGGTGGTGTCAGCACCATGTGTTTTTCAGCTGCAGGGACAGGATGACTGGTTGCAGTTGAAGGAAAGATAAATGTGGCCAAGTATAGAGATATACTGGATGAAAATCTCTTCAAGAGTGCTCTGGACCTCAAACTGGGCCGAAGGCTCTTCTTTCAACAAGATATTGACCCTAAGCACACAGCTAAAATAGCAAAGCAGTGGCTTCAGAACAACTCTGTGCCCATTCTTGACTGGCCCAGCCAGAGCCCTGACTTAAACCCAATTGAGAATATCTGGAGAGACTTGAAAGTGGCTGCCCACCAATGTTCACCATCAAACCTGAGGGAACTGGAGAGGATCTGCAAGGAAGAATGGCAGAGAATCGCCAAATCCAGGTGTGAAAAACTGCATCATTCCCAAGAAGACTCATGGCTGCACTAGCTCAAATGGGAGCTTTTACTCAATACTGAGCAAAGGGTCTGGATACTTAAGACCATGAGATATTTCAGTTTTTCTTGTTTAATAACTTTGCAAAAATATCTACATTTCTGTTTTTTTCTTTGAAGATGGGGTGCAGAGTGTACATTAATCAGCAAAAAATGAACTTTTTTGGATCTTGCCAAATGGCTGCAATGAAACAAAGAGTGAAAAATTTAAAGGGGTCTGAATACTTTCCGTACACACTGTATTTCACATTGTCAAGAAGACATGCTACAGTTTGCTAGTCAGTGACATCAGCAACTGGGGCAAACAAAACTTCAGAGATTCATGCTTGATTAATTTTGATAAGTGTTAAACTATTCACGTTGTCAAGGGAAAGACGTATAAGTTCGTAAGTTATCACCCTGCCAGCTGTCATGAATGTGCGTTCCGAGATAACACTGGCTGCTGGGCAGGATAAAACTTCTATGGTGTGTTGAGCAAGCTCAGGCCATTCATCCAGTGTGGACAACTAGAAGTCGAATGGGTCCAGACAAAGTCCAAAAACATTGGTGTTGAGCTGCAGGTAGTCATAAACCATGGTCTTAAGGCAGTCTTTGTGTGTCTGAATGATGTCCTGCCTTGCAGGCATTGGTGAGGTGGTGGACATAGATTGCAAAATGTCAAACAGTAGGGTTCTGCCTCACTGCTGCTGCTGTGTCGGCATCTTGCCATTCTACTGCTGTAGCATTGCTGATGTTGTCCCACTGTGACATTAGAATGTGAAGACTAGGGATGAGCGATTATAATCGACAAAGTTGAAATTAGCACGGTTTTTAGGTTGATTTCCGATCACCCGATAATTTAGGTGAGAATCTGCGCATAATCTATTACTATCGCGCCATTTTCGGCGCTTCCTGTCATTTTGGCGGCCAGCAAATCAGCTTAGAGCATAGAGCAGGGTGAGCTGGGTGTGCGACGTCATGACTGTGATGTGTATGGTTGTCATTGGCTGGAAAAATCACATGACCTTGTTTTGCATAGAACAGCGCTTCCTGTTCAGCACGAGTGTTAGTGTCTCTCATTAGAGCAGGACGTGTGCTAGATCTCTCCTCAATACAGCTCAGCTCAGAGACACAGTTCTCTTTATTCACACAGACAACTATGCTTTTAGCTGTGAACATTAGAACATAGGTAGATTAGAGAATTTCAGTTCTTAGTTAGTTAGGCTGAGACTTTTTAAAGAAGCATCTAGCGCTGTACAGCCGCGGGGGTGGAGGGGGGTTGCGGGCGAACAAAGACAGACAGGCAGGTAGGCAGGCTTTTGAAAGGAGAGTGTATATTTTTGCAGCCCAAACTCTGCTTTGAGCCTGCATTGAAATGGCTTTTTTTTTACCAGTTTTTGGCCAGCACATCTCGCACCTGAGGTGAAATAGTACCTTTTATTTTGTGCAGCCCAGTTTTGTTCAAAGACCCACCTTGTACTTACATTAGGATACAGAAATTTTCTAGTAACTGCAGTTGTATTTCATTGGTGCAAAACCCACCTTTCATTATCCGTACACATTTTAATTAGGTGTTTTTTACTTTGGCGCAGGCCATTTTTGTTCAAAGACCCACCTTGTACTTATATTAGGATACAGAAATTTGCTAGTAATTGCAGGTGTATTTCATAGGTGCAAAACCCACATTTTATTATCCGTACAAATTTTAATTAGGTTTTTTTTACTTTGGCGCAGGCCATTTTTGTTCAAAGACCCACCTTGATTATATTAGGGTACAAAAATTTGCTGTAATTGAGGTGTATTTAATGGGGCAAAACCACCTTTTAAATTTCTATAAATTTTTTAATAGTGTTTTCACTTTTGGGCCCCATTTTGTTCAAAGACCCCCTGTACTTAATTGGATACAGAAATTTGCTAGGGGAATTCGTTATTTCATAGGTGCAAAACCCACTTTTAATTTTCTTTTTTTAACTTTTTAAATATCTGTATTGCACTTTGGTTGCCCCCCAGTTTTTTTCAAATAGCCCCTTGAAATTAAATTTGGGGATACAGAAATTTTGTAGTTAGGGTTGGGTATTTCATTGGTGCAAAAAAAAAACCGTTTTTTTAATCCTTATAACTTTTAAATAGCTGTATTGCACATGGTGGGCCCCTATTTTTTTTTTAAATTTAGCCACTTTTGTACGACAATTCTGATAAAAAAAAATTTCTAGCAACTTTTTCTCGTTTGTCATTGCTCAACAAATTGCAAATTTCTCATCCCTGAAAATTTCCCTGAATATTTTTATTGCATCGGTGAATCTTGTTTTTGGGGGCGATAGCGTTTTTGTAGGGACCGTTTTTTTTGAAAACAAACCCAATTCCTTTTCCTACTGGGCAGTTGTAAACCCCAGGGATGAAGGAAAGAAACATGTTGTTTTGGGTTCTTACGGTTTTAACCAGCCCGCATTTCAAGGTATGCGCTAAAAAACATTTCATTTTCAAATCCTGTTGGTGTGGGAAATTATGGGTTTTAAGATAGCTGTGATTTCCCGTCTTTTAATAAGGGGACTGTCAAAAACTCTTCCATACCTTTTTAAAAATTTTTATCTTTTGAAACATTAGCGAAATGAAAGGTGGTAAGGGGAGAAAAGGGAGGGGGGAAATGGAGGTAGAGGTACGAGAAAAGGGTTTGGCTCCTTCCAGTCCCTGATGAAAAACAGGGAAAGCCGGGGGATCGTCGGTTGCAGGCCCATCCAGGTGCCATCGGCTGGGCCCAGGGCCCTGTGAATTCAGAAAACCCGGAACAGCGTGCCAATTTTGTTCTTCAGGGGTTTAAATGCAACCTGATCCGAAATTTTCCCCCTCCTGGGCCTCACGTCAGGGCCCAAAAAATTGCGTCATCATACGTGGGCATCCCGCCCAAAACATAAAGGGAAAAAGGACCCCAAATTTTTCAACTCGTGTACCCACCACTGGGGGATAATCCTTTTTTCTAAAGCCTCTTTGATGACAAAATGCGGGGGGGGGTCAAAAGGCCCATGTTAAAGATCAAGTCGGAAAAAAACCGGGCGGGTCGTAAAAGCCTTGCAGTGCCTGTTGTTTTTTAGCCCGGCTCCAGGACGGGGAAAGGGTCACCGGGTTTTGATGATGTGGGGAGCCATTGCGGCCCAAAACGTGGTTTTTCAGCGGGAAATTTGTTTTCGCGGGCTTAAATCACTGGACGAGGCGGAAGACGATGGGGTAGTGTTCATTTACACCCCCCGCCTCAAAAAGGGAGGAGGGGGGTCGCAAAAGTTTGCTGCGTTTAAATTCCGCCACCCAAAACGATCAGGGGAAAACCCACCGCCCCTCGTTATCCCCGTCAAAAAGTTCCAAGGACCTCTCAACCCTGGGTTTTTTCGAGAAACCCTCTGATTCCCCCAGCGTGTAATATGCCCCCTTTTTGTCGAAAACCCGCATCGTAGAGGCAAAAATCTTAGGTGTTTAAACCCAAAACCCCCAAACATTTTCTAGCCCACATGAGGGGAATGCATGAGTTGAAATGGGGGGAAAAACACTTGGAAAAAAAAGGCCCACACTGTTTCCCCGGGTTTTCCCAAAACACTGTCCCCAACCCTTTCGTCTCCCCCTCCCCCGCCACCCCCAAGCGTTCCTCAGCTGCCATGTCTCAGGTAAATGATCAGGGATAGCCTCCGCTTCAGCCCCCCTTTCCCCAACCATTTTGCAAACCTGCAGCCGTACAGGGGCCCCAGTCTAGCAGCCAGCCTTTTTGTTTACCGATTTGGGAGTAGAAAAAACATTTTAAACTAAAACCCACCCCAAACCCAAAAACCCTAAATGTCGGCATTGCCAGGCTTTTAGCCTTAAAAATTTTTTCCCTTTTCCCGGGTTGGTGGACACAAAAGGGTTCCGCCATTTTAATGGCCCTTGGGCCTCCCCCCAATCCCAGATGCCTAGCAGCATTTCTTTTCCAAAAAAAAGCCACCCCCCCTCCCCGGGCCCACCCCACGTGTATCTAACTTTTCAAGCACGTTGTTTTAAATCTGTGGGGGGGGCAAAGTCCTCTGCCCACCGAACAGGGGATATTAAGCAGGGCCCAAGGGCCCGCTATATCTTTTGGGGACAGTCATTGGTTTAAAGCTGGGTGGTTTGTCTTGGTGGTGCGGTGGCTTCAGGCTTGGCGCACGCTCTTCAAAACCGCAGAGAGGGTTGCAGGGTTCTTTCCCCCAAAAGGTTTCCTCTGGGTGGAAAACACGTCCCCATAAAAAAACCAGGCCGTGTTAAAATTTTAATCTGTCTTGGAGACCTTTAAACCCCAAAAGGTCAGGAGCTGGGGACGGCTCTTCACAATGGGGCCCCGAAGGGCGGGGTGGGGGGGCAAAAAAACCCTTGTGAAAAGGCAAGGTGGTTTTCGTTTAATGGTCAATATCCCCGGGGCCGCCCTTAAGATCGGGAAAGCACATCCCTTCCCCTGGCACCCCTTCATGAAACCTAGTGCCCAAAAAATTTCAAAAGCGTTTCCCCGGGTTTGGGGACTGCCTGTTTGGGAAGGTTTAAAAGGTTTCTGAGCTCACCCCTTCCCTGCCTTTTCGCACCTGCTTCGTCACGCCTGGCTGCTTTTGAAGGTCAGCTCGGCCTCCCCTTTCAACCCCCTCATTGTTGAGTGGCAACATGCGGAATTTCCACCCTCCACTTTGCTCCAGTGATTGTGGCAGCAGCGCAATCCCCATTACGAGTACGAAGGGGACACCATGCCTGAAAGCAGCGGTGCGGCCCTCGGGGTGTTGGCCCGAGAGTGGAGGCAGGTGAAAAGCTCGCACAACCCTTCCCCAGTTTTGAAAAAGGGCCCCCAAAAAATGGTCAGTGCGGGAAAAAATGCCCTTGTCAGCATGAAATTTTTGGGGGTTTTTTATTTTTGGGGAACCGATGTTGGACACGGGGGAAAAAAGCAGGTCCCCCCCAGGGAGGAAAAGGGAGCGGACACAGATGCGGACTTTGAGCCTTTCTCTCCGTCGAATCAGAAGCGTTTCAAAAAAATTTTATCGGTCTTAATTAGGCATTTGATTTGGGTCCGGGGGTTTTGTGCAAGGGGGCACGTCAGCTCTAGGGTACACCCATTAAAGCTGAGGCGGGGGAAAAGCGGAGGAGGGGTTCGGGGGGTTCCTGGACACTGACTTTTCCCGATGCCCCCGGCCTTGGGGAAAGGGAGGTTGTCAGGGATTTGAGGCGGAGGAGGATGATGGGGAAAAGATCAGTTTGCTAGTCCCCCTTTCGCCCCAGAGGCTTGGGAAACCCAAGGGCCCTCCATCTCTAACAGGGAGTGTTTGGGATGCTTTTTTTCCCTTTCAAACAAAATTTTGGGCTTTGGCCATCAAACTGAAAAACCAGTTATTGGGGGGCCCAAATTTTTCCGATCCCCATTACAAAGCGAAACTCAGCACTTTCCACCACCCAAATAGAGAGTAAAATGAAGGAATTGGAGACCGTGTGTTTTATTCAACTGGAAAAATTCTTTTGGGTGTCTGCTTTCGTTCTTAAAATGCCCACGGGGGAAAACAATGTAAAGAAAAGTAAAAGCAGTAGAGTGCCGTGGGAACCCGCAGGGCTTTGTGGCAGAAGCCAAATTTGGGTGCCCATTTGGCAATCCTTTTTTAAACCCCTAACCACCGCATGTTTTTCAGGGCCCACTTTAAAACAAGAGACTGGTTTTAGTAATGGTGCAGGGGCTTTCGGCCTTTAACAAAAAAGTTTTTGGATATTTTCCCGAAACCCAATCGACTTCTTTGTACCCCAAAATGGATGAATGGCCGGAACTCGTCGCCCCCCCCCCGGGCGATAGAGGTGTTGCCCTGCCCGCAGCCCAGTGTAATATCTGACGGCCCTTCAGCACAGCTGGAGGGTCATTACAGAAAAAAGGCATCCGGCTTTCCACAGTAATGTTGATCTTTTGACTTTCATCAAGATAAAATCAGGATGGATCTCTGTTTTTGTTGTGGCCCCAATTGCAGGGGGTCACGATTAGTTGCTGGTTTACTTCACATTTTTCCCCAAAAAAGGGTTTGGCCCCTTTTAAATTTTTTTTTTTTAAAAAGATCTTTTTTTCTGCAATTTTTATTCTCAGTTGCAAAAGGTTTATTTTGTTGTTTTGCGGTGAGGAAGGGCTTTTAAAAAGGGCACCAAAATTTTTCAAAGGGTTTTATGAAAAAAAATTTTTCAAATTTTTCTCCCCTTCAATTTTTTAAAAAAATTTTTTTGCACTGTCAATTTGGGTTTTTGGGGGGCCCTGGGGCTTTTTGATATCAGCTTTAAAACAAAGGGGCCTTTGGAACAGAAATGTGGCTTTAAGGGGATTTTTTCCCCCCAAAAATTTTTTCAGTGGTTGAGAATTTAAATTTTTTAATTTTTTTGGCATGTGCTGTGAAATTTCAGATATACAGGTCCGATTTTTAAAAAAAGTGGTTTTTAAACAGACATTTTTTCTTCACAAATGTCAAGGTGGCCCAAAAGGGGCATTTTTTTGGGGAATTTTTTTGGGGGGAAATGTTGTTTTGAAATACAGCTATAATACAGGTCTATTGTAAAAAATTTTGGTTTCTAAAAGACATTTGTTCTTTTACAATTGTTTAAGAGTGGCCAAAGGTTAAAGTTTTGGAAATTTTTTTGGGGGAGGGTTTCTGTGAAATACAGGTATACTACCGGTCCTATTGTAAAAAATGTGGTTTTTGCAGACATTTTGTTTTCACAAATGTCAAGAGTGGCCAAAGGGTAAAGTTTTAATTTTATTGGGGGGTGGTGCTGTCAAAAAAAAGAAATAGGGGAGGACATTTAATGGACACATTTTGCAAATTGACTTGTTTTTGCAAAATCTTTTAAAATAGCTAGCAATCACTTTTGTGAGACAACCCATTTAATTTCAATTTTTTAAAAAAAAAAGAGAACCAAAAGACCCTGGGGGGGATTCCCTCCCATTTTTTAAAAAAGTGTTTTATAGAATTAAACAAATTAAAAAAAATTGCATGTACAAATTAAACTGGTTTCAAAAATTCCTCTGGAAATTTTACAAGGGAGGTTTGGAAGGGCATGAACAGATGTAGGGTTTTTGGGGACATGGTGTATGGGGGCAAATTCGCCCCCCCCCAAGAACAGGAAACTTCCTCCCCAAAAACATTGGGGTAAAATGAGAAAAAGAATGCCAAAGGGAAAAAAGGGCAACCCGGGGGTGAAAAAACAGGAGCGTTTAACCCCAACCATCTCCCCCGTGAAGCTCAAATTTTGGCAAGGGGCTCTCGTAGAAAGGGGAAAAAAATTTCTCAAGCCCCTTTCCCCCGGGCTTGACTGTGTACTGGGGAAGGTGGGGTCCCTTTTCTCACACTTCAGCTTCCGCACTCGCTTTCAGCATGCTGTTTTTTGTTTTCTGCGTTATTTGGGGAAATTTTTTCCCGTGTTAATAGATGAAGGACGCCGCCTGGGCTTCCCCACCCCACCCCCTGTAACTGGGGGCCCCGCTAGTGAACCTGCGTGTTAATAGTGAAAGAAAACCAAACCCCGGGTCTCACCGCACCCCCCCCGGTAAAATCCGACCCTGTAGTGGGAAACTGGGGTGATCCCTGTTTTTTCAAACCCCACCCTTTCCTTTGATCAGTTATTTCCTTCAACCCAAATTTATCGTAGAAAGGGATTTTCAAAACAAGGGGCCCCGTTGACCTAATGGGGGGCATTTGTTTCTTTTGCTTCCCCATTTCCCAAAAGTCACGGGTTTGGAAAATATGTCTCCAAATTAAGAAAAAGCAAGTTGCTCTAGAGCCCGCAGTATTGGAAAAAGAGTTGTCTTTAAAAATAGTTTATTTCTTTTGCAAAATTTTTTTGCTGGGTTTGGGCCCTAAGGGCACCTGTTTCGGTTTTTGGGGGTTTTGCTGCGTTACAGGTTTTGGATTGTCAATGTCCCTTTCACTAAAAAATGCTTTTAAAGAATAAAATTTGTTCCTGCCCCTTTTTTAATCTGTGGGTCATGAAGGTTTGAGGGTCATGCTTCGGTCAAGGACAGGCATAGGGCAATGGTGATAACTGAAATGGTAGTTCAAAGAATCCCTTTTTCCCGGGGGCTTTTTAATTGTGGGTCCCGACAGTTTTAAAGATCATAATTTCTGTTAGGACAGGTTAAATTTAATGTCCAGTTCAACTTAAAAAGGGGGTTTTTCCGACCCCCTTTTTTAATCTGGGGGTCAGGCCCGGGTTTTGGGGGTCCCTGCTTTGGCCCCGGCAGGTATAGTCAAAAGGTCCAGGGTTTAACTAAAAAAGGTGGTTCAAAAAAATCCTTTTTCCTGTGCTTTTTTTTTGTGGGGAGGGGCAGGTTTAAGGGTCATGCTGCGGTCCAGGACAAGAAAAGTTTAAAGCCATTTAACTAAAATGGTGGGTTTAAAGACTTTCCCTTTTTCCCGGGACTTTTTATCTGTTGGGGCAGACATTTTTAAGGGTCCTGCCCGTGGTCCAGGGGAAAGCATAGTAATATACAGTTCAAAATAAAATGGTAGTTCAAAAACTTCTTTTTCCAGCCCCCTTTTTTTAAATTTTTGGGTCAGAAGGTTTTAGGGTCATGCCCGCTGGGCCGGACAGTTTATTTGTCCAGTTAAACCCAAAAAAAGGGGGTTCAAAAACTCCTTTTTCGGCACTTTTTAATTGTGGGTTTAGAAGGTTTAAAAGGGGCATGGGTGCCCCGGGCCAGGAAGGGATAGCAAAGTCCAGTTTAACTAAAAAAGGTGGTTGAAAGGGCTCTTTTGCCCGGGACTTTTTAAATCTATGGGTCAGACAGGTTTGGGGTCATGCTGTGTCAAAGGGAAAATTAGTTTAATTTTTGTTCAACTAAAATGGTGGTTCAAAGACTCCCTTTTTCCCGCAATTTTTAAACTGTTGGCAACAGGGTTTTAAAGGGGCATGCTGTGGTCCAAAGGGCAGGGATTTTGTCAAAAGTCCCGTTTTAAAATAAAATTTGGGGGTTCAAAGACTCCTTTTGCCCCGGGACTTTTTAATTTATGGGGGCGACAGGTTTGAGGGTCATGGGTGGGGGTCCCGGGGGCAGGTATTGTCAAAAGTCCAGTTCAACTAAAATGGTGGTTCAAAGATCCTTTTTTCCCGCACTTTTTTAAACTGTGGGTAGACAGGTTTAAGGGTAAAGCTGCCCGGGCCAGGGGCAGGTTTGTCCAAAGTCCGTTAACTAAAATGGTGGTTCAAAAAAATCCCTTTTTTCCCGGGACTTTTTTAAACTGTGGGTCAGCCAGGTTTAAAGGGTTTATTTGCGGGTCCAGGCGGTATAGGTCAAATGTTTAGTTCAAACTTTTAATGGTGGTTCAAAAAACTCCCTTTTTCCCGGGACTTTTTAATCTGTGGGTCAGGCAGGTTTTAAGAGTATTTCTGGGTCCCGGACAGGCCCCAGTCAATGTCCGTTCAACTAAAAAAGGTGGTTCAAAGCTCCTTTTTTCTGGCACTTTTTAATTATGGGGCAGACAGGTTTTTAAAGGGGCATGCTTTCAGTCCGGCAGGTTTGTAATGTCCGGTTCAAACTAAAAAAGGTGGTTAAAACTCCTTTTTTCCGGCACTTTTTTTAAACTGTGGGGAAAAAAAAGGTTTAAAGGGTCAGTGCGGCCAGGGCAAAGGGATGTTTAATGTCCCCGTTCAACTAAAATGGTGGTTCAAAGACTCCTTTTTCCAACACTTTTTAATCTGTTGGTCATATAGGTTTGAGGGTCATGCTGTGGTACAGGACAGGAATAGTCAATGTCCAGGTCAAATAAAATGATGGTTCAAATAATACTGCCTTCTGGCACTTTTTAATTTGTGGGTCATGCAGGTTTAAGGGTTATGCTGTGGTACAAGACAGGGATAGTGAAAAGTCTGTGATTTTTTTTCAGTGACTCTTGTTGCCTAATTTTCTTGCCTAAGATGTAGCATGTATCCAGTTTACTGTTGTGGATGTTAATTCCAGCTTCTCCACCCCTGTTTGGGTGTAAGGATGAAGGTGTTGTTCCTCTCCCATAGACTTTAATGGTCATCGACGATAATCTGTTATCCACTATCGGATATCGTCATGATAATTGTCGATATCGACTTTCGAATCGATAACGATAGTTGACACAATCGCTCATCACTAGTGATAAACTATCGGATGACAATAAAATTCATTCAAAAAAGTTAAAATGTTATAGTCAGTTTGATCCAGAAGTTAGATCCACTTCTCTTGAGGTTTTTGAGCAAATGGTTATCAAAGAGGTTAGTGAACAGTGGGATGTCAATGCAAAACATAGACATAATATTTTTAGTAAAAAAAGAGAGGGAAGCTCTAAAAAAACTAAAAAATTACACTTCTATCGTTATTAAAGAGGCCGATAAAGGGGGTGCCTCTGTCGTGATGGACTTAGAGCCATATATCAACGATGACACAATTACAAGACCCACAAGTCTATCAGCCACTAAAAGATGACCCTACAGGTGAACTGTCCAGATATGTTCAAGAAATAATACAGGAAGCCTTCGAGTAAGGCATTATCAATTCACATGAAAAACAGATTTTGATAAAAAAAAACAATCCTAGGATACCTACCCTTTATATGGTGCCCAAAATACAAAAATATGTTACAAAACCGCCGGGATGACCAATCGTCTCCGGCATTGACTCGGTTCTGGAACCCCTCGCTGCATATGTTGATATGCATTTGCAGCCAGCGGTCAGGAAAGATCGGAGAATACTACAAGATACAGGACATTTTTTGAGAGCAATAAGTGATGTAGATGTCTCCAAAGTGACTTGGTTATGTACATTAGACATTAAGGGCGACATGTATGATCGGGAGTTGCGACTGTTTTCTGGCGAATACTGCGCCTCACCATGCCGACTCCACTTTCGGACGCAGGGATGCGCTGTTAGGCGCAACCTTCACCACTTTCGTATGCACTTAAAATGAAGGGGCGTGCAATGGGCGCGCTGTGGGCGTTTTGTGGCGGGCCGCGGCAAATTAGAAAAATCCGAGGCATGCATGATTGCGGGTCGGCAAAGTGAGGCGCATTCCAGCGCTTTACAGCTCCGACAGGCAGACCGAGTTTAATGTGGTCTATCTGAGTGGAGAAGTCGAAGTGGAGTGCGGTATTCTTGTAATGTGCTATAGTTCTACACTTACAGCAGTATACTACTAAAATAAATGATTTGTCAAGAAGAATAAATAAATAATTAAGCAAGAAATCCTGCTTGGTGGACCACAGGTCCTAGCAAGATCTGTGCTGTGTTGCCTTTGCTGTTTATACTGAATTGCATTAAAGTTGAAAGCAGCCCAAATACATCTTAAATTGTTAGTATGCAAAATGTATGGTATGGTAGGCAAAATGTTGAAGAAAACATCTGGACAACATCAGCAGCGGCTTATTTGATATTAATTAGTGTACTTTTCACGGACTTTGGAATACATTTTATCGTGGAGAATTTTTTCCTAGGAGCTAATATATATCTTGGCATTAATGTTATTGGATACAATTTACTAAGACATTGATTTAATTGTTAGAGCACTTGGATATGTGTGTTTATTAAGTACTTAATTTAAATGACCAATCCATTTTACTCTTCTTACTATGGGCAATGTATTTCTGACGCGAAATCCATCCTGAAACACATTGCAAATACGTGTCACAACGTATGGCACGTATTTCGTGTCGGAAATACATTCCCCATTATTTACTATAAAATGGATTGCTAATTTAAATGAAGTACTTAATAAACAGACATATCCAAGTGCTCTAACAATTAAGTCAATGTCTTAGCAAATTGTATCCAATAACGTTAATGCCAAGATATATATTAGCTCCTACGAAAAAATTCTCCACGATAAAATGTATTCCAAAGTCCGTTAAAAATACACTAATTTAACATCAAATAAGCCACTGCTGATGTTGTCCAGATGTTTTCTTCAACATTTTGCATACCAACAATTTAAGATATATTTGGGCTGCTTTAAACTTTAATGTAATTTAGTATATACATCAAAAGGCAGCACAGGACAGGTCTTGCTGGGATATGTGGTCTGCCAAGCAGGATTTCTATGTTCCCAGGGCTTAGTTCTGGACGTATTTTCGGACGTATTTATGTCCGTAAATACATCACCAACTCAGCCTAAAATAAGGAACAAGTAGCTTAGAATGGCTACCAATGGGAAATCAGTACGTATTTACAGTCGTCCGGATTTCCCATTGGTAGCCATTCTAAGTTATTTGTTCATTATTTTAGGCTGAGTTGGTGATGTATTTACGGAAATAGGTCCGAAAATACGTCCAGAACTAAGCCCTGGGAACATAGCAATCCTGCTTGGAGAACCACAGGTCCCAGCCAGACCTGTGCTATGCTGACTCTTGCTGTACCTACAAAATAGAATAAAAGGTGAAAGACGAACCAATACATCTTCATTTTTTATTTAACAAAAGGACCAAAAGTAACATCTGTACAACATCAGCATTAGCTTCTTTAATGTAAAATTTGTATAATTCTCTCCCTTTTTTAAGACCTTTTCTAGCTGATATTTCTTTCTTTTGAGATCTTATATATATTTGCTTTCATTTTAAATTATCAACTTTTTCGATACATTGCAATGGATTTTATTCAACTTTGATTTTTCACTTTATTCATTCATTCATTTGAAAGATAACTGTTTTTGCTATTCACTAACACGTTTAATGATTTTTTGCTGATTAATACATGTTAGGCGCATTATTTCTGTGCCTAAGTTCCGCACTGTGCCTCACACACTGGCGAGGCACAGGGAACTTTACACCGCATGTATGAGCGCACCTCGAGCGCCAACATAAATTAGGCGCAGCTTTCACGAAAAATCTCGTGAAAATGGCCGCTCCGACTCACCGATCTTCATACATGTCGCCCTAAGTCTTTATTTACGAACATCCCATTGAAGGATGGAATGACGACAGTCCATAACGTTTTATGTGAAGATGCCAAACTAACAAATTCTAAAATTGCGTTTGTGATGCGGCTTTTGGAGACGGTTTTGACTAAGAATTATTTTCGCTTCGGTGATCAGTTGTTTCTGCAGATTCAGGGGACATCTAAGAGGTCGCCCTGTGGCACTAAGTGTCGCTAACCTATACATGCAATCTTTCGAAAATGAGCATGTTTTTTTTCCTCTGAATATAATAGCCACATCATTTCATGGCTTCTATATGTGGACGATGTGCTCTTGCTGTGGTCTGGATCGGAACCACAACTTGAACACTTCATCACATATCTGAATGATGTCCATCCATTAATTAAGTTCATGATGACTAAGGACGAACATGTTATAACATACTTAGATGTTTGTGTTAAGAAACAAGATAACCAAATGCATACTTCATTGTTTAAAAAAGAAACAGATTGCAATAATGTTCTTCATCATTCTAGCCAGCATGCACCTCAGATATTTAAATTTGTGAAATCCAAGTTTGTAAGGGCAAGAAGAATCTGTTCTAATGACTCAGAGTATTTGATAACTATGGAAAAGCTAGTCCAGAAGTTTAAGGATAGAGGTTACAATGAAAAGGAACTTAAAATGGTTGGCCGTGAAGTGTTTGATAGACCTAGAGAATATTTATTGAAATCAAAATGAAGAAAAGAAAGACAGGATCAGCCATTTACTTACATGTCTGTTTATGACAGACATGCAGGACTGGTTAAACAAACTATGTTAAAACATTGAGGTCTGTTGCGTAGTGATGGAAAGTTTCGCCACCTGTTTAAGAAACCACCATGTTGGATTGCTGCTGCGGACCCCTGACACCACAGTGCCCGCTCTGACATTCGCGAAGCTCCTGGACTCAGGTACCAGCGTTGCCATGTAGAGCAACAAACAAAAAGATGAACCAGCTCACCTGATCTCAAAGCGGCCTCCGCACGTATCCCGGCTAGGGCAAACCGTAGTAGTACTAAATGGCAAGAGGAGATGATACAGCGGTACCAAGGCAGATGTAGCACAAACTACTTTATTTGTAGTCCATAAAGGTAACAAGCAACCAGATGGCAATGCAGACACAAGAAAAAAAACCCCTAAGAACGCCGACGCGTTTCAGGTGGAAGACCACCCTTAGTCATGGCATGCCTAGTCATGGCCTAAGGCATGCCATGACTAAGGGTGGTCTTCCACCTGAAACGCGTCGGCGTTCTTAGGGGTTTTTTCTTGTGTCTGCATTGCCATCTGGTTGCTTGTTACCTCTTATGGACTACAAATAAAGAAGTTTTTGCTACATCTGCCTTGGTACCAGCGTTGCCATCCCATCCTGTGGTGTGCCCACGGCGGGTTATTGCACCGCACCTTGCGCGGCCCTCTCCTGACCAGATAGTGGAGTCATCAGTTATACCTGGGCTCGGCGCTCTGTTGTTCGCATGTGACCTGAGCACCTGGGCATTGGGGGCCATACTGTGCACCCCTTGGGACTTCCCACCTGAGCAACTAACCCTCTGCCACCTTATACTGCCTCCACCTAAATTACTCTGCATCTGACTTTAATCTGCGTCATTAAGACTTAGTCTCTTTTTAATCCCCTGGGGTATATCACCTGGCCGAGGGAACTTAGTACACCATGCCTAAACATCTGAAAAACACTGGCTCACAGAGGAGGCTCACAGACATGACATTGTCTAAAGTTACACCCCAGCCTATCCCACCAGAGGAGGCAGCGTGTTCTACCTCCTCACCTTCACATGTGGAGCTTGCAGAGGATTCCTGGCCCTTACTGAAGAGACACGGGGAGGAGGAGAGGGATTCACAGACCCTGGCTGGAGAAATAGATTGGAAAGCGTACATTCAAGGCCTTCCGACCAAAGAGGATTTTAAAGCCATGGTCCTTGAGGTGAAGGAAGCATGTAAAGTAGAGACTGATTCAACAGAACCTTATTCATATGGCAGACAGAGTAGATGCCTTAGAGGAGGCCCATGATGATACCCAGAGGTATATATCACAACTGCAGTTAACAGTTAATAATCAAGCCAGGGCCCTGAGGGAGACCTCCCGCCACATTGAGGACCTAGACAACAGGGGGAGGAGAGACAACATTCGGATAAAAGGCATCCCAGAACCCAAGGACAGGGAGGACTTGCCTGCTACCTTAAATGCTATCTTTAATGATCTTCTAGGGGAACCCTCGACCCACCATACCCAACTAGATAGAGCCCATTGTGCCCTAAGACTCAAAAATACGACAAGCCAACCCAGAGATGTAATATGTTGCGTTCATGTCTTTGCTGTTAAAGAAAAATTATGTCCAGGGCAAGATCCAGGAAAGAGGTGGCTTTTGAGGGAGCTGCAGTCCAGCTGTATCTGGATCTATCATGGATTTACACTCCAAAAGTGTAGCTGCCTGAGACCCCTCCTTATGTCCCTTTCTCGCTTATAACAACTAAGAATGGGAGATCTACGGTGCTTAAAGTTTATGCAGACCTTCCTACCTTCTGCTCAGATCTGGACATTGACAAGCCGGATATCCCAGACTGGGAAATTGAATCCCCGGATCCAGCCCCAGCCCCTCTCTGGAATCGGGTCCAGAGTAGGCGCAAGTACTCTTCCTCTCCTAGATCCGCTCACCAAAGGGCCTGGGCTGACTTTGTATTAATTTTTGCTCTTTTGGTTCCAACTGTTTGGGATCCCAATGGGACAGTTACACCAATGCCAGGGTTTCATCTTAATATTTTTACAAGAAATTTGCTTTCAGTTTTATTAGCCAACAAATGATGATGTAGAATTTGCTTGTTCCTTCCTTTCCCTTCCCCCCTCCCTCCCCTTTCCCCCACTTTTTTTCCCCTCCCGTCCCTCACCTCTTTCTCCTCTCCCTCCCCCTATTCTACAAGTAATATGTGAAATTTAATATTCTCGACGAGCCGCTCTCACTGGGGGCTCCACGTGGACGTCGGCTGACGGCCTTCCAAATTGAGCATACTCTTCCACAGCGCTCTCCATATGGGAGGCACTTTTATGGCCATTACACCATCTTTGGCCTTTTCCTCACTGGGTCTTTTCTGACCCCGGTAATCATAAAAATTTTGCCCAAATTTGGGGCGTTTTGTTTTGAAATATTCGTGACTTTTGCTGTAGTTTGTAATGTGTTGTCAACCCTTCCCTTCCTTTTGTATCTTTTGTGGGATTATCCCTTTGGGTATTATCTCAAAGACATACGTGGGTTGTTGCTCTCTTTCATGAGCCAAGAGTCGTGTTACAGGGGCTTTAGAGGAGTCGCTCCTTTAGATAATGGTTAAGTTCATATCACGCAATGTCAAGGGGCTTAACTCGGATGTTAAGAGTCGCCTCCTGTGTTCTGAATTGAGATAATCAAATGCGGATATAGCGTTTATTCAGGAGACGCACTTTAACCAGGAGGACAATTTTTCTTTTTTAAAGCGTTCTTTCCCTCATGCCTATGTTGACTCTCAAGTGAGAAAGAAGGCAGGTGTTGCCATACTGTTATCCCGCAACTGTCCACTGCAGGTCCAAAATGTTGAGCTGGATGAAAATGGCCGCTATGTGATTCTACAAGGAGTGCTCCGGGGTTCTCCTATAGTCCTCTGAAATCTGTATGCGCCTAATTACTCCCAAATTAACGTCCTAAAAAGGTTACTGCTTAAAGTCTCCCGACTACTGCCTTCAATTCTGATTGTGGGCTGGGACTTCAATGTCTCCATCTCTGACATCCTAGACCGTTTCCAAGTAAGGGGCACTCCCTCCTCACGCTCTCAGTCTGGGCTTTCTAGAGCCTTCCGAAAATTAGTACATACCTATAGTTTCTTTGACATCTGGAGGGTGCAACATCCGAGGGATAGAACTTACTCCTTCTTTTCCCCACACCATGGGACGCACTCACGTAATGACTACTTTTTTGGTAATATACCTATTTTGAGAATAGTGAAGGATTCTGAGGTGGGCCAGATTACATGGTCGGATCACGCCCCTATTACTATTACCCTGAGTGAGAACTTCTCTGGGAGTAGTAGATGTCACGGGAGGCTAAATGAAACTTTACTGAAGCGCCCAGACCTGAGGGAACAGTTGAGAAGTGATCTCTCAGACTATTTCTCTAACAACGAGAACTCCGTATCCTCGGTAGGGGTCCTCTGGGAGGCACATAAAGCAGTCATGAGAGGTCAATGCATTGCCCTGAGCACCCATATTAAACGGGATAGGGGTCTTTAGCGGGAGGCTCTTACTGTACAGTTACAGGCAAAACTGCTTTCCAGACCTAATAAGACTACTGTGCGGCGCATTGTGGCTACCCGAAATCAGCTCAAAATGTTGGCCCTGGATAAAACCAAAAAACTAATAATGTATTCCAAGCATAAATATTACGATAAGGGTAATAAGTCTCACACCTTGCTCGCTAGACAGTTGAGAAACGATGCAGTAACTGGGTACCCGCAGGTGCTTAGAGATTCCCATGGCAACATGATATACGAGCCCGACACTATATCCCGGATCTTTACAGATTACTTTTCGGCCCTGTATTCCCTACCGGACTCACTCCCATCGAATCAGGTTCGGAGAGAGGAGTTACTAACAGACTTCCTGAGGAAATGCAACCTTCCTCGCCTTACCCCTGCGGCCCTGGAAGAACTAAATGCCCCGCTGAGTGCTGAGGAGATTGAAGGCGTTTTGAAAGACCTTTCTAATAGAAAAACCCCTGGCCCTGATGGGTTTACCTACTTATATTAAAAAACCTTTTCTTCCCAACTGATGAGTACGCTAGTGGCCCTATATAATTCCTTTCTCGATGGGACCCCGATCCCTCCAGCAATGTCCCATTCGTATATTACCCTTATCCCGAAACCTGACAGGGACCACTTGGATCCATCCATTTATCGTCTCATCGCCCTTTTGAACACTGATCTGAAAATCTTTGCTAAGATCCTGGCAAATCGACTGGCCCCTTGGCTACCTCAGTTGATACACACGGACCAGGTGGGATTCGTTCTTGGTCGACAGGGGGGGGATAACACGAGGCGAGCTTTGGATCTTCTTGAAGTCGTCAATAGAGAGGGCCAGGAAGCATTATTTCTGAGTCTTGACGCAGAAAAAGCTTTTGAACGCTTTCACTGGTCCTTTCTCTCAGCGGCTTTGGGGGCTTTCGGCCTTCAGGGTCCTTTCATGACAGCCGTAAGAGGACTGTATTCTACCCCCTCTGCGACCATCCGGCTCCCCCATGGGTCGTCTGCTCACTTCCAGATCAAAAACGGAACTAGACAGGGATGTCCCCTTTCCCCACTTTTATTTGTATTGTCCATAGAGCCTTTAGCAGCTGCCATCCGCCTAAACCCTGATGTTAAAGGTATAATGATTCCACAAAGAGAATTCAAATTATCTCTATTTGCAGATGATATATTGCTCACCGTGACTGCCCCTCAGGTGACTCTGCCCAACCTTCACTCCTTACTAGACGAGTTTGGCAGGTTGTCTGGATATAAGGTCAATACCAGGAAGACGGAGGCTCTCCCGGTTAATATCCCTCTGTCTCAACTACGAACCCTAGAGCTGAATTTTAAATATAACTGGAAAAAGGAGACATTGAAGTACCTAGGAGTTAATTTGTCCAGCACTTACCCTTCGGTTTATCGCCATAACTATCTGAAACTGTTTTCAGAGCTTAGAGGCTTGTTGACCCGATGGCAGAGGCTACCACTTTCTTGGTTTGGTAAGATAGCGGCGGTCAAGATGACGCTATTGCCCGAATTGCTGTATTTCTTTGAAGCATTGCCCATTCAGGTACCCATGGGGAAACTAAAGTCCCTCCAAGCGGCAATACTTAAATTAATCTGGGCTCACAAGAGACACAGGGTACCGAAAAGCGTACTTTTGTCATCTAAATCTAGGGGAGGCCTCGGGGTCCCTGATCTACTTAAGTACTTCTGGGCTTCCCAACTGCGAAGAATCATCGGTTGGTCTTCCCTGTATGCACACTCGGCTTGGACTGAGATAGAAAAATTATGTTTTGGCCCCCTACCCACCCTAATTCTTTATTATGGGGAACCACAAACATCCAAACTGATAGGCCCCTCCTCGGTCCCATGGCTCTTCTGCGGAAGGTTTGGCATACCTGCTCTAGACGGTTTGGTCTATGTGCAGATGTGTCACCTATGACCTCGTTTCTCTTCCAACCACAACTTCCGGACAGCCTGTCATCGGGTAGCTACAAGTTCTGGTTTGATAAACGTCTCTTTCGATTTGCAGATATAGTGGAGCCCCGGACAAGGAAGTTGATGTCCTTTGAGGCCATCAAGTCAACCTTTGATATACCGGATTTAGTTTTCTTCTCTTACTTGCAGATCGGCCATTTTCTCCGGCAATTATCTGGAAAAGATAGGGTGTCCATTCCTACCCGGTTTGAGACTCTTTGCAGGACTAGTTCCTCCACTAGAGGTCTCATATCAGCAATTTACCAGATACTTCTTGATCCGGATCCTAAGTATTTCCCCAACCATAAATATATAGAAAAATGGAATAAGTGCCTAGGCACACCACTTACTGAGGAGGAGTGGCGAACAGCCTGGAAGGGAGCGTCGAAGACTTCAGCATGCACACTGCATAAGGAAAACCAATATAAAATTTAGTTTTTTTGGTATCATACCCCGTCTTTAATCCATAAATTCAACCCAACTGTTTCAGACCACTGCTGGAGGTGTCGAGTGGGAGGTGCAAACCTCTTCAATATTTTCTGGGGCTGTGGCCATATCAGATCATTTTGGGAGTCGGTCTGATCTCTCTTGCTGGAAGCATTAGTTGTTAGTCTCCCTTTAGATCCCAAGATATTTTTGCTCAACCTACTGCCCCATGATCTGGGAAAGAGGACTAGGCAATAGATACTATATTTTTTCACCGCAGTTAAATGCTTGATCTCAAGGAATTGGAGGTCGGCACTCCCCCCTTCTAGGCTGGACCTTTGCCACAGAATACAGGAAGTACGTAGAATGGAATACCTGACGGCTTTGCTTCAGGATCAGGTGGACAGGTTTAGAGCTATCTGGGACATCTGGGATCTGTATGCCCTGGGTCAAGGCCTCTCATGACTCTTTGTATTTATTTATTCCATGTATTTACTTGATCTCTTAATGACCACACCTTTCCCCTTCCTACTGTGTCTTGTCCTGTTGAAATCTGTTATTTCTAATGTTCTGTGTGATTTGTTGCTCATTATTGTCCTCTGTTGAACGTGATGAATCCAATTACTCCTAGGCCAGATTTGTATTCCTGTGTCTTTATGTAAAAATCTAATATAGTCTGATAAGTTTTATACTGAAGGACCAGCCAATGTGGCATCTGACATTAGATGACATGAAAACAACCACCTATTCTCTGTCTTAGTTGTTTTAGTATCTCCCTGTCATCATTTGTTTGTAATGTTGAAACTTTTTGACGAAACCATTGTTAAACAAACGGAGGTGGTCCTCGTGGCATCTGTGTGTGGGGGGTCGATGGGGGTGTCTCGGGCAGGCCTGCTTTTACCCGGTGTGACGACTGGGTGCGGGCTTGTGTGGGATGCGCCTCCTGGCTCCCTTGCGTAGACCTGTCATGGGAAAAAGCTCTTTAGTCCAGTTTAATGGGAGTAGTGATTTTGTGCCTTGGATGATAGTTGTTTTTGGAAAACCCCGAATGGGACCATCGATGATGCTGGTGGCGATGAGGGAATGATCCCTCTTCTTTAGTTGATTGAGTTGAAAATGTTTTATTAAATAGGTTCGGCGGATTCATCACGAGGAGGTTCACAAGTATTACTAATCATAAAATATACAATGTCAAATGTCACTGCACTGCAATGTCACGGCAACCCTCATTGCTTGCTGCATCCCCTTACTCTTTTAAAATGGTGTAGGATAATTCGTGCAGGTTCCTATCCGTGGATGTTGTAGTTGAAGGACTCCTGGAGGTAAAATGTTCAGTGTTACAGCAAACAATATCCAAATAATGAAAAAATTTCAGGACAAGGGGAAATGTGTAGGCGTCAAGGGGAAAAAAAAAACTAAGAAATAATGTTTATTTTAAATGAACTTACGGTTTGCAAGTTAAACACTTTCTTCCTTAGTGTATCAACGCTCATTCAAACAACTTTATATTCATTTTTATCTAAACAAATTAAAAACCCCGATTAGATAATAGATTCAATCTGCATGTTAATTATTAAAAAAACCCAATCATCGTTAGTTGATACTCACTAGTCCATTGATTTAAAATTCATTCATTAAAAGGCAAAAAATTCCCTTCATAAAAAGTTTATTCAAAACATATATCATAGAAAAAAATAAATGTTTTAAAAAAATATTTTAAAATTTACTCTTTAAAACTGTAAATTTCACCCAAAGATAAAACTAAAAGGGTAAAAAAAAAAAAAAAAAAAAAAATTATAATAATATATATAAATTTATTATATATATAATTTTATTTTTATATATTAATATATTTATTTATATATATATATATTATATATATATATACACTCACCCGGCCCCCTTTATTAGGTAACCAAAGCTAGAAGGGTTGGACCCCTTTTGCCTTTAGAACTGCCTCAATTCTTGTTGGATAGTTCCAAAGGGGTTTTTCAACGTGTCCAAAAGGTCCAAGGGCCCAAGAGTGCCAAGAAAAAAATTCCCCACACCATGACACCACCCCACCGCCCGAAAAACCCTTTATAAATGCAGGATGGTCCCTGCTTTTATGTTTTTGGCCAAATTTGACCCTCCACCGATGTCGAGCAGAAAACGAACTTTCAGACCAGGCAACGTTTTTCCAATCTTCTATGTCCAATTTGTGTGTTGGGCAAATTGGAGCCTCAGTTTCCTGTTCTTAGTGAAGGGTGGGCCCCGGTGTGGTTTTTGCGCTGTAGCCCCTGCCTCAAAGTTCGCCGTACTGTGCGTTCAGAGTGCTCTTCTGCCTACCTTGGTTGAACGGGTGGCTTTTGGTCATGTTGCCTTTTTTATAGCTCGAACGTCTGCCCTTTTTTCCTTTGACCTTGGCACAAAAGGAATTTTTTTGCCCCCCGGGCTGCGCTCCCTGGATGTTTTTTTTTTTCGGACCTTCTCTGTAAACCCTAGAGAAGGTTGTGCGTGAAAAAACCAGGAGTCGCAGTTTCTGAAAAATTCAGACCGCCCTTCTGGCACAAAACCAGCCACGTTTAAGGGACTCAATCCCTTTCTTCCCTTTTGATGCTCGGTTTTTTAACTGCAGGGAGATTGTTTGACCCTGTTACATGCCTAAAAGCATGAGTTGCCGCCATGTGATTTGGCTGATTAGAAAAATTTAAATGTTAAAGAGCGTTGGACAGGTGTACCCAATAAAATGGCCGGTGAGTATATATATATTTTTATATATTAATTATATATATATTTTTTATAATTTTTTATGATTAAAAATAAGTGCCGGCTCCAAAAAAAGTTTTTTTTTTTCACCAGGATTCAAAAAATTTTGTTTTAATCCGTGTGGTTTTAGTGTTTTAATTTATAATCCATCTCTCCGGCTACTCATTTTTTTTATTTGTTCGGTATTCCTCTGGGGAAAATATTCAAGGATGTATAACCAATTTTTAATTTTTGTTTAGGATATCAAGCAGTGTCTGGGAAGACATGGAGAGTCTATTGTTTTACATTGTAGCGGTGCCCTCTTAAACGTCTGGATAATTTTATTGTTGTCTTTCCTACTACTGTTTTCCCACAGGGCATGTGATAAGGAAAATGAAAAAAGAACTGAAAGGAAAGGACATCTTTTTTAAAAAAATTCCTTCCTTTTGTGTGATTTAAATCTTTTCCCTTTTTGATGACTTCGCAACATTTAAAATAAAGTGGCCAATGCATAAACCCCGGTTTTTTCCCCTATCTTTTATTCTTCTCTCTTTTTTGGTACAACCTGTTTTATGATGTTGTTTTAATTTGGGGGGAGCCAAGTTTTTTATAGTTTTGGCTCTTGTAAAAAAAATTTTTGGATGTTCGAAGGGTTTCTTTTAAAAAGGGTCCGTCTGGGGATTTGCCAAGGTTTTTTTTTTATTTTTAATTTTTTATACTGCGAACTAGGGTTTATAAAAAATCATTTTAAAAGGGCTCTTTTCTTTTTTTCTTTTATTTTATTTTATTTGTTCAAGATATTTCGCTTGTGTTTTAGACGCCCCTTTTTCCCGAGATCCCTGTAACAATTTTCTGGGGAAAAAACCCTTTTTTAAGAATTTTTCAGTTAAAAAATAGTTGCCGTTAAAAGTTTTTTCTTTTGGTACTTTTTCTTAAATTTGGCAATAGCCCCCTACGGAATTTTTAACCCATTTTCTCTGATGGTTTGATTATAAGCCGGTAGTTATTTTAAACCGTGGTTAAATGTGTTTTCGATACCAATTCATGGTTCTTTACATAGAGGTGCCGTTTTAAAATATATTTCAGTTTTTTGAAATGAACCGGAATTTTTACCCAGTCGTTTATTTATAAAACTCCAAAAAATTTTTTAAAAGGGAATTGGGGGCCTCCCAAACAAACAGAAGACGTCAAAAAACCTTTTAAAAAATTTGATGTGTCTAACAAATGGGTTTTTTTCAGACTCAAAATTTGTCTTTCAAAAAAACCTAAAAGGTTGGCCAGCGATGGGGGAACTTCGTCCCCATCGTCTGTACCGTTAAATTTTTACAGCCCCAATAGGTTAGCCTTGACTTCCCCTGTTTTTTAGAGTGGTACGTTTTTTTTAAGATCTCAGAGCGCTTTGTTCTTTTCCCAGTTTTTGTGACCTGGGATCTTTTTCTTTCCTGAGTA
>JAODAL010031819.1:0-47898 GCA_025379985.1 Phyllomedusa bahiana
AGCCTGGGCAGGGGCCGGTGACTACTTCCGCCGCCCCCCTGCTGAGCGATGTAGGCAGGGGCGGGGAGCCCCAAAGCTCTCCCTGCTCCTCCGTACAGCTTAATTGTATCTTCGCCCACGGGGCTTGTGTTCACGCCGGGCTGGGGCCGCAGTGGACCCCGGCCCCAATCCCCCCGGGGTAGCACCGGTGATAGCAGCTGCCGCGGGGCTCCCCAAACCACCGGGCCCCTTTGCAACTGCTACCCCTGCTACCCCGGTAGTTACGCCCCTGAACCTAGCACTGCATATTTTTAATAATGTAGAGTGTTGGGTTTAGTGGGGCTTGACCGCAAATCGAGCACCGTTTCAGCACGTTATGAGGTTTTCTAGATTTGCATTGAGTAAGGCATATTTTGACTAGATTTCATTAAAATGTGTTCATTAGTCTTGGAATTATAGTTGATTATTTCAGGCCTGAAGCAAGTGGGACACCCTGTATGACAAGGGTCACATTAAATTTCTAATAATTGTTATACAATGGAAAAACTAGTCTTCAATTACTTGGCATGAATAAATAGGGAAATTAGGATATTTAATAATTTCCTAATAATGAAAGAGACTTTAGAATCTGTAACGGTTTTTCAGAAGAAAATACTGTAATGTAAATAGCATGCTTAATAGTACATCCTGCAGTCATTAGATTCACAAAGCACTGTACAATGAGAGCCATTTATCAGTGAATGGAAACTATGGGTTCTAGAAGATGAAGTTGTGTAATTAGCTTACATTTTGCATAGATTTGTCAAGTACAATTTACTAATCATATTTCTATTATCAGCCATGTAAATTGCATGTACTTGCATATTAACACAACAGGTATAGAGGACTATATATTGTGCTGTGTAAAATGATTAATTTTCTTATTGAAGTACTGCTAAAATAGTGGTATTACCAAGAATGTATAATTCTTATGTTTATGAGATTATATAATAATGGGGAAGAAAGAGAAAAAAAGAAAAATGATGTAAATATTGATTAATAAAACTAGACACTTACATTGCAAATGGTTAATTGCTACACAAGAGAACAGCAGATTTCTATGGGAGGCACAAAAATGGTTACTAATCGTATACACTTTTAGGGAGGGGGACTTCATCCATTCCCCATTTATCTAAAAGACTATGGGCGACAGGTCGGAAAAGAGGCGCATCCACTCCAGTTTTAAGATACATTAAATGAGTGTATAGTGCACCTGAATGAAAGAACCTGTCAAAAATCAAGCGTGTGGTATACCTTGCATAGTAAAATGGATGCGCCTAATCTACGCACATAGCATAATGTAGGCGCATACTGTAGCATTTCATTGCTAGCATATTTAATGCACCAACTTTAGGCGCATTCAAATGTGTTCTGCCTGATGTATAATGTGCCTAGTTTTGGTGTACTACAGTTCATTTATATAGAGAATAGAGCATCAACATTTTTTGGCGCAAAATACACCAAAAAAATGGTGCAGCCCTGATGGGACATGTCGCCCTATGTGTATATTGGGGTGATATTCTTTATATACTGTATATGTTGTGTCATGCCATGTCCCACCCAGTGTTGATGTATATTAATGTATAAGGATTAGCGTTGAGCGAACAGTAAAAAGTTCTAGTTCAATTAAAACCCCTAACTTTTGTGAATTCGGTTCAAAGTTCTATTCGAACTCAAACCCCATTAAAGGCTATGGGAGAATATGTTCTGGTTAACTTTTGTACCTATACAGGTGAGGAGAAGCTGGAATTACCATCCATGACAGTAAACTGGATACGTGGAACAACTTGAAAATTTGGCTCTAAGAGTGACAGAAAAAAATTGAGAGGCTAAAATACATCATTCCTTTCAATGGCTAACTGAAAAGATGTGGACAGCTTGCAGCCAGGGGCATAGCTGTAGGAGGTGCAGCGGTAGCAGCTGCTATGGGGTCTTGCATCCTGATGGGGGCCAAAAAGCCCCTTTGACACATAGAAGATTTGGAGACGGTGTGTTATACAATTACTGAACTCCCAAAACTGCAAAAACTGAAGTTGAGTACTGAGAATGACTTAGCAAAATCAAGCACTCTGTAAATATATATCCATATATATGAGAGTAAGGTGTTATGTGAGCCTGCAAATGTCACCAGATAACAGCATCTGGGTGTTGGAAAGATGCAGCCAGCAATACCAAACTCCCTAAATATTGATGTCTATGGAGAGAAAAAGGCTATCTAACTCAGAACAGTGTGTACATTATAGAGAGTGAGCTGAAAATAGCGTTCACAAGGCAATACAGTGAAAAATATATAACATGGTCATGTGATTTCTCAGCCAATGAGAGCCCTACACCTCAGTAATGACGTTTTTGACACTTCTCTGTGCTTTGCACTGATTGGATGGGCATCAAAAGTGCAGGAAGGTGATTGGATGGCCACCAAAAGTGCAGAAGGCCCATGAAAACAAAACTGAAAATGACGTGTTGAACTAGAACTTTACTCGAACAAATAGTAAAATGTTCAGTTCAGTTCGAGTTCTAAAAATTCAAGAAGTTCTACAAGACCTTAACTTTTCTAGAACAGTTCGATTAACACTAATAAGGATTAGTACTCTAGTACTCAGTAGTGGCAGTTTTGTAATGGGTGCTCAGTGGAATGACACTATCCATGGCACACCTCGGATTATGTTGCAGAGGTTGAAAAGTTTTATTTACAGAAGAAGAAGGAATGACACCTGCTGCTCTCAAACATAGGTTTGTGACCAAAATAATGAGATACATATGGTCATAATATC
This sequence comes from Phyllomedusa bahiana, assembly GCA_025379985.1. Lineage (NCBI taxonomy): Eukaryota > Metazoa > Chordata > Amphibia > Anura > Hylidae > Phyllomedusa > Phyllomedusa bahiana. The sequence continues at coordinate 2,793 of JAODAL010031819.1, forward strand.
TTCACATAATATCGATACGATATTTAGGCCTTTGTCAAGTCAAATCTGGTGGTCGTAGCATGAAGCATACTCTCTCCTGAGCCTCCCATATGCCTCATACTATGACCACTAGATCTGACTTGACAAAGGCTCTTGCCTAAATATCATATTGATATTGTCTGAAGATATTTTGACTATGTGTATGGGTAGGTTCACATGGCATATTTGCGGGGCGTACTTATATATGCCTGAAGTTGGAAAGTAGGGTGTATATTGCGCAGCTTGGTCTCTCTTGTCCTGAAGTCACACGGAAATAGCATTTTTTTTTTAACACTTTGCGGCCAGCAGACCTCCCACCTGAGGTGAAATTGTCCCTTTTGTGTTTGCATTTCTATTGGTGACTGTGTGTCCCAGTTTATTGCCAATAGCCCCCTTGTACGCAAATTGTTTTACACATTATTTCATAGCAACTGCCGCATGTTGTCAGTGGTGGAAAAACTGCCATATGTAATCCATATAACTGTTCAATACTTCTATTTCACTCAGTGCGTCTCAGTTTGGCGATAATCGTGCACTTGTACACAAATTGGTTTACACATTATTTCATAGTAACTGCCGCCTGTTGTCAGTGGTGGCAAAACCGCCATATGTAATCCATATAACTGTTCAATAATTCTAATTCACTCAGTGCATCTTAGTTTGGCACTAATCGTGCACTTGTATGCAAATTGGTTTACACATTATTTTGTAGTAACTGCTGCCTGTTGTCAGTGGTGGTAAAACCGCCATATGTAATCCATATAACTTTTTAATACTTCTATTACTACAGGAGCTATTATAAAAAATGTGGTTTATAACAGACATTTGTTCTTCACAATTGTCAAAAATTGGCCGAAGGGTCATTTTTAATTTTTTTTGGGGATGGTGTTTGGAAATACAGCTAACAAACCGGCCCTATTTAAAAAATGGGGTTTCTAACAGACTTTTGTCCTTCACAATTGTAAACTTTGGCCAAGGGTCCCCGTTTTGAATTTTTTTGGGGGCAAGGTGCTTTGAAATACAGCTTTTACTGCAGATCCTATTGAAAACAATGTGGTTTTTTAACAGACATTGTTCTTCACAATTGTCAAAGTGGTTGAAAGGGTCATGTTTTGAATTTTATGGGCATGGTGCTGTCAAAAACAGGAATAGGTTTGGAACCCTTGTTAATGGACACATATTACAAAAGACTTGTTTTTGCAAGATCTTTAACATAGCTAGCAATCCCTGTAGTGAGACAACCAAAATTTAATACAAAATAAAAAAAAAAAGAAACAAAAAAACGTGGTGGGATTCCATCCTATTTTAAAAATAATGTTTTCTAGAAATTAACTACTAAAAACTTGCATTGTACAAAATAGCTGATACAAATATTCCTCTGAATTGTACAAGGGAGGTACAGGAAGAAATTTAACAGCTGTAGATTATTCAGAGGACATGGAGTATGGAGCACATTCGCCACCCCAAAAACAGAGCAATTTCCTCCAGCAGGGTTGAGAAAAAAACGAGAAAAAGAAACCCAAGAAAAAGGCCCTGGGCGGAAACAGGAGCGAAACCACCAGATTTCCAAGTGAACTCAATTGGTCCGCACTCAACGGGGGGGAAACACTCTCTAGAGGCAAAATTTTTCCAAGGCTCCCCAGGTCTTGATGTTTTACTGAGGAGGGTGGAGGTCTTAGCTCACACTTCCCTTCCGACTTGTTTCCCACACACTGTTTTTTTTGCTGGCGTCATAAGGGCTTTTTTTTGCCGTGTTAAAGATGACGGACCCCGCCCGGGCCCCTCCACCGCACCCACGTAACTTTGGCCCTGTAGTGAACCGCATTTTTAATAATGGGGCGCCACCCTGTTTTTTCCCCCCGCCCCCACTATAGGCCCCGGCCCGCACTGAACCCCCCGTGACCCATTTTTAACCTCACCGCCTTTTCAGAATTTTTCCCTTTTCAACCCACTTGACATAAATGCGGGATTTTCAGACAGGCCTCGTTGACCTACGGGGGGGAATCTTTTGTTGCTTACATTTAATGTCATGGTGGAACAATGTCACCGTAGAAGGAAAAAGTCCCTCTAGCCAGCAAAAGGGGAAAAACTACTTTTTTAATTTTTTTTTATTTTTTTTGCAAAATTTTTTGCTGATGGTCCTTTAAGGGCCCCTGGCGGTTTTGGGGGTCGTGGCTAGGGGGATATGGTGTCAATGTCCTTTTTTCACAAAAAATATGCTTAAAAGACTATTTTTTTCCAGCACTTTTTAATCTGTGGGTCATGCAGGTTTAAGGGTCAGGGCTGCGTCCGGGAAGGCATAGTAAATGTCCTTTTAACAAAATGGTGGTTAAAAGACTCTTCTTCTGGCCTTTTTAATCTGTGGGTATGCAGGTTTTAAGGGTCATGCTGGGGTCCAGGACAGGGATATAAATTTCCTTTTTAAAACAAAAAATGGTGGTTCAAAACATTTCTTCGGACTTTTTAAAATGTGGATCATGCAGGTTTAGGTCATGCTGGGTACGGGAAAAAGGGAAATAAATTTCCACTTCACTAAATACTGGTTCAAATTAATTTTTTTCCCGGCACTTTTTATTCGGGGGGTCCTAAGGGCAACTTGGGTATTGGGGTCATGCTGCTTTTAAAGGAAACGGGGGGGGATAGTCAATTTTTTCCATTTCACTAAAATAGGTTTCAAAAATATTTTTTTTTCGGCACTTTTTATTTGAGAGTCCATCAAGGACATCTTTGCGGGTTTTGGGGTCAGCCACGTAAAAAAAACCCGTAGAAAGGCTAATAAAAAACATATTTGCATGCTTAAAGGGCCCATAAAAAATGAACAGGGTTAGGGGGTGTCCACCTCCTTGACCCAAATTTCCAAATTAAAAAGAGAATTTAAAATTTCCCCCCACACAAATTGACATAGAATCAGGAATTTGAGACGGCCCTCGTTGACCAACGGGCCCCCCTGGGCCCCTCCAGCTGAACCTACGCGTTCCGGTTGGATGTTTTTTGCTGCCCCCTATTTGACAGATTGGCCTGGTGCAAAAAGTGTTGGGTCACTGCCATTTCCCCCATTGCCATTCCAAATCCCGGGGGTTTTTTGGAAAAAGGGGGCCCTTTGACGCTACCGTTGTACCCACTGTGGCAAAGGGCCGTACTCTTTTTTTCAGTTCCCATTGAACAAATGAATTATTTTCCCTATAAATTTTTTCTGTGATTTTATAAAAAATTGTTGCCTAAGATTACACATATCTAGTTTCCTGTTGGAATGGAAAATTCCACTTCTCCCACCTTTTTTTGTGTGTAAGAATGAAGCTGTTGTTTCCCCCCATAACTTTTTGGTCATCGCGATAATCTGTTTCGATGGAGAGGATTGCTAAAAATTTCAGGGCCCGAATCGATATCGCAATTATATCCCGTTTCCGATGTTGATAATAGATTTAGCCAATGACCATTTAAGTCTAGGGAGAGGAACAAACCTTCTTCTTACACCCAAACGGGCTTGGAGAAGCGGTTTTTAACATCACAACAGTAAAATGGATATGCCTACACTTAGGAAACAAAATTTTGGCAAAAAAGAGTCACAGAAAAAAACTCACAGACTATTCACTACCCCTGTCTTGCACCACAGAGCCCCTTAAAACCTGCATGCCCCCACAAATTAAAAAATGCCAAAAGGCAGAATTTGAAACATCTTTTTTACTTGAATGGGGGCATTGATACCCCCTTCCGGGAATGCAGCATGACCCTTAAACCTGTCTGCCCCACAATTAAAAGTGCCGTAAAAAGGAGCTTTTAAAATCCCCATTTTTGGGTGGAATCACACCACGTCTTTAAATTTCTTTTTTTGAATTGTATTAAATGGTTTGTCTCACAACGGGGATTGCTAGCTAGTTAAAGTTTGCAAAAACAATATTTTGCAATATGGGGGCCATTAACAGTTCCTACCTAATCCCGTTTTTTACAGCCCCATCACCTAGAGCCACTTTGACAATTTTGGGAAGAACAAAAAGTTTTAAAAAATTTTTAGAATAGGTTAAATATACTGCATTTCACGCACATGGCCAAAAAAATTAAAACATGCCCCCGAGCCACCTTGACAATTTTAAAACAAATTGTTAGAAACCCCATTTTTAGAATAGGACCTGTATTCTGCCATTTCACCAACAGCCCCAAAAAATTCAAAAAATGACCCTTTTAACCACTCTTGACAATTGTGAAGAAAATTCTGTTAGAAACCACATTTTTTAGAATAGGACCTGTAGTTTTGCTGCATTACAGCAATAACCCAAAAAAAAAAAAAAAAAAAAGACTTTCACCACTGTTAAAAATTAGAGGGGGGAAATGCAAATTTAAACCCCTTTTGTTCAAAAGGGCCTTTATTTTACTGTATCTCACACAACATTTTCCCCCAAAACCCATTTACAATGCGAAAAATTTAAAGATAAAGTTTTGTTAATGGAATACTTTTTTTCATGAAACCCGGTGTCTTTTCAGTTCCCCCACTGCAAAACCAGCAAAATGAACTTTTGGAACTGAAAAAAAAATTGCGTAAGAAATTATCATTTAAAAAAAATTTTCAAGAGGACCATTTTTTTTTTTGGAAAGGGTGTTAAGTAGACCGAACTAATCGGTGACCTCGGCAATTGGGCCCCAACATACAAGAATCCATCCCCGATTCATCTTGATGAAAGTCAAACGACCACAATTTTTTGGGGAAAACCGGATGCGTTTTTTCTGTAATGACCCTCCGCTGTGCTGAAGGTCGCTCAGAAAACGCTGGCTGCGGGAGGACAAAACCTCTATGGGTGGCCAGACCGGGCCATTCACCATTTTTTATACCAGAAGCGATTTGGGGGCCGGAACTATCCAAAAAAGATAGTTGTGCACCAAAATCTTTTAAACCGGGCTTTGTTTTTTGTTGCCCTGCATTAAATGGTTGGTGAGGGGTAAAAAAAAAATTGCCAGGTCACCCATTAGGCTTTTTGCCACTGCCCCTCTGCGGGTGGCAAAGGCTATTGACCTACTTTATCAGTTCTGAGTTGTTCCCCCGTGACATTTTTTAAAACGTGAAGCAGACACAACAGATGTTTTCCCGTTGATCAATCGCACGGGCCCAATTTTTTCATTTTACCTTTTTTGGGGGGGTGGGAAGGAAAAATTGCTGAGTTTTGCTTTTTACCGGGGATCGAGGAGGGTGGCCCCCATAATGTTGTTCAGTTTTTTTTATGGCCTTAATGCAGGACGTTTTTAGGAAATGGAAATCCAAGCACTCATGTGACAGAGGGGCCTTGGATTTCCAAACCCGGGTCGGGGGCACTAGCAAACTGTTTCCCTTTCCTCCCCCCGCCCCAAATTGTTCACCTCTTTTCCCAAGGGATGACGTCGGTAACATCGGTGTCCAAAAAACCCTCCTCCCCCTCCCCTTCCTCCACAGCTTCAAAACAGCCCTGACTTGCCCCAGATGATGACCCTGAAGTGAGGCATCGCCTTGCACTAGCCGGACCCCCAACCAAATGCCATTGAAGACCGAAACAATTGTGAAACTGGGGCCGTGGATTCGCGGAGAGAAAGGCTCCGTTCCGCCGTGTCCGTCTCCTCCCCCCGCTGGTGGGACCTGTGTTTAAAAGTGTCCAACGATCGTTCCAGAACTAAATCACCACAAAAATCTGCTGATAAGGGCTTGTCTGACTGGCAAGGATGGTGCAAGCTCTTTCACCCGGGCCCCCACTCTCGGTGGCTCAAAAACCCCAGGTCCGCACGCGCTTTTCAGGCCTGTGTCACTTCGATCGTAATGGCATTGCGCGCTGCCACAATCGCTGGGCAAAAGGGAGGGGGGAATTCCAGTGTTTGCCAATCAACAATAAGAACGGTTTTAGGGAGGCCATGACGCTGCAACGCAGCCAGGGGGGGACGAAGAAGGGTCGAAGCGGGAAATGTGAACTCGACCTCGGCCCCCCCTCACAGGCAGTCCAGACCCCGGATTTGCGCTTTGAAATTTTGGACAACAAGGTTCATGACGGTGCCCCGGAGGGGTGTCTCCAGCCCCCCGATCTTAAAGCGGGGCAGATTTCGACCGTTATCGAACCACCTTGCCTGGCACAAGGTTCTTGTCACCCAGCCACGCTCAGTCTCGTTGCAAAAAGCCTCCACAGTCCTGACCCGTGTGGGGACGGTTCCAAGCAGATTTTAATTTTTAAACCGGGCCCGGTTTCTATGGGACTGATGCCTCCAAGGACTTGGGGATAAGAACCCCTGCACCATCCCTGCGGTTTTCAAGAGGGGTGCCGGCCTGAGACCCCCGTTACCACCAGAGCATCCCCCCAGCTCACAACAGTGAGCTGTCACAGAGAATGGGGCCCTTGGCCCTGCTTACTAGTCCTTGTCCGGTGGTCAGATGGACTTTGCACCAAAAGAGAAAAGGCTTGAAATTTTTTGATGACACTGACCACCCACGTCTTCCTCCCATCAAGTGATAAGCGCCACAACAAGTTTGTGAAAAGACCCCTGTTGGATCCGCAATTTTCATATACATCATCAACAAGGTGACTTCCCCCGTCCCCGCATTCGCACCCGGAGCTGCGGGCTACAAGCAACAGGGATGAAGGGTTGCCAAACCCCCGGGGTTTTTTTCCGTTTTACCGCTTCCTTCTCCTTCCCCGAGCATCACAATTGGGGGTCGAGTGACAAAATCACCTCTTTGGCCTCTTGATCTTTGGGAAAAGCCCTTTTACCCAACCTCATTTTGTCATCAAAGAGGTCTTCAGAAAAAAATTAACCACAGTTGGGGACACGAGTTTTTTACATTTGGCTCCCTTTGTTTATGTTGGCGGATTCTGGATGATATGACGAATTTTGTCCCCTGACTGGGGGGGACGAGGAGGTAAGATGGGGATGCAGGTTGCATTAACCATTGAAAACAAATTTGGGGAGCTAAGATTACAGTGCCCCGACCCCGCGATGCCCGGCCCCGTGGGCCCCCAAACACGATCCCCCCGGGTTGCGTGTTTTGCCGCACTGGAAGGAGCACCTTCTCTGTACCTTACTCCTGCCCTACACCCCCCTTTGCCGCTTCCCCCCCTGATTTCGCTCCATGTTCAGAAAAATAAAAATTTAAAAAGTATGGAAAGTTTTTTTGACAGTTCTTGTTGAAAGACGGAAAAACACAGATTCTTAAATCCCCCTAATTTCCTACAGCCAAACCCGGGTTAGAAATTAATTGTTTCTAGCGAATACCTGTGAAATGCCGGTCTGGGGGAAGAACCGTAAGACAAAATCAACAGTATTTTTCCCTTCAGTCCCAGGGATTAACAAACAAACCCAGTAGGACTGGGAATTGATAGTTTATAGCAAACTACCATACAAGTGCGCTATCTGGGCCAAACTGAGATTCACCGAGCGCAATAAAACTATTCAGAAGTTACACGAATGAGAAATTGCGTTTTTTGCAGCAATGACAAACAAAGAACATTTGCTAGAAAATTGTCTATCAGAAAGCCCATACAACGTGGCTATTTGAAAAAAATGTGGGGCCGCACCACGGCAATACAGCTTTTTTAAAAGTTATACGGATGACAAACGGTGGTTTTTGCACCAATGAAATACACCAACAGTTACTACAACATTTCTGTATCCAAATTTAAGTACAAGGTGGCTATTTGAAAAAAACTGGGGTGAACCAAAGTGCAATACAGCTATTTAAAAGTTACACGGATAAGAAAAGGTGTGTTTTGCACCAATGAAATACAACAGCAGTTACCACAAAATTTCTGTATTCAAATTGAAGTATAAGGTGGCTCTTTGAATAAAACTGGGCCGCACCACGTGCAATACAGCTATTTAAAAGTTATAACGGAAAAATAAAAGGTGGGTTTTGCACCAATGAAATACAACAGCAGTTACCACAAAATTTCTGTATTCAAATTTAAGTACAAGGTGGCTCTTTGAACAAAACTCGGCCTCATCAAAGTGAAATACAGCTATTTAAAATTTATACGGATAATAAAAGGTGGGTTTTGCACCTATGAAATACACCTGCAATTACTAGCAAATTTCTGTATCCTAATATAAGTACAAGGTGGGTCTTTGAACAAAAATGGGCTGCACAAAATAAAAGGTACTATTTCACCTCAGGTGCGAGGTGTGCTGGCCAAAACTGGTAAAAAAAAAAGGCATTTCAATGCAGGTTAAAAGCAGAGTCTTGGCTGCACAATATACACACTCCTTTCAAAAGCCAGCCTGCCTGCCTGTCTGTCTGTGTTCGCCCGCACCTCCCCCTCCCCCACCTCCCCCGCGGCTGTACAGCGCTAGATGATTCTTTAAAAGTCTCTGTCTAACTAACTAAAAGCTGAAATTCTCTAATCTACCTGTGTTCTGATGTTCACAGCTAAAAGCATATTTGTGAATAAAGAGAACTGTGTCTCTGAGCTGAGCTGTATTGAGAGAGATCTAGCACACGTCCTGCTCTAGTGAGAGACACTGAACACTGATGAAGAACATGAAAAGCTGTTCTATGCAAAATGAGGTCATATGATTTTTCCAGACAATCACAACCATACACATCACAGTCATGACGTTGCACACCCAGCTCACCCTGCTCTATGTTCTAAGCTGATTTGTCGGCCACCAAAATGACAGGAAGTGCCGAAAATGGCGCGATAGTAATAGATTATGCGCAGATTCTCACCTAAACTATCGCGTGATCGGAAAATTCCGATCAACCTAAAAACCATGCCAATTTCAACTTTGTCAATTATAATCGCTCATACCTAGTTATCGACTATCAACATGATAATTACCAATATTTGATATCGCCTCGATAATGATTGTTGACACAATCGCTCATCCCTAGTTTTTTACTTAATGGGAATGTATCATCAAAAAATGACCTATTGTGTAACTCATGATTTTATGTTAAACACGTTTTTAAGAATTTTTGGTTATTTTTTTTAATTTTCCAAATCACTTTTAATATTTTAAAAACAATGCTTAAGTCCTACAGTTCTAACTTTTGCCACTAGGCCTAATAACAGTCTGACACTTCCTAGCCAGCAAATGTTCAGCTTCTCCCCATAATTGCTTGGATTCCACAGGTGTGCGGATGCACGGAGAACCGGGAACTCCACAGGCACATTATAATCAAGTAAGTAAGAGAAACCAGCATCCGCATACAATAGACTGTTGATTGTCAGGTAGTTGAGACGATACGTGCATATATGGTTAAAATCTCATATTTTTAATAGAAATCATCTTTAAAAACTTACATGAAAGGTTGTATGTGCACAAGTCCACGGCATAAAGGTCACAACCACCAATAACGGGATCTGCACTAAGTCGTGCCTGTGTTTGTTCAGACCGACGCGTTTCGATATATAGATATCTTAGTCTTGGTCTAATCTGTGTTTATGCATAAAGACCTTTTATACTAGACCAGACGTTGTATATTGCAGCCTCCAATCGTGTCATTCTTATTAACCCTATGCCTTCCAATGCATATATCAATTAGAAACATATACACAGTATTTAAAAACAAATCACATACAAAAGTGATAAAACTAAGTCTGACACTTCCTGTTCTGTGGAGAGAGATTTCCAGTGAGCAGTACAAGTAGGGTTAGATTGAAAGGTGAGACCAATGTAACACAGGATGCACCAGTCACAATAGGAGATATCACAGCTCACCCTCTACTCCTACCTGCACACTGACTTCTTCCCAGATCACAGAGCATGCCTAGAAAACACTCCTATAGAAGTCAATGGAAATGATCCAGTCCACAGGCCCCTATATGCATGAAGGTGCTATAAAGCATCTCACTAAATGCTGTTAAAAGTCAAGAAAAATTTCCCAACAATCATATACAGACAACCGAATTGAGAAATCTACAATCAGAACACAAAAATGACTAAGAAGAAAAGAATATGGAGCAGTATCTTGTTTTAATAAGTAAAAAAAAAATGTTGACAGATTCACTTTAAAGCGAGCAGAAAGCTCTACAAACTTGCATGAATAGACCCTCAATGGGGTCATATGAAATCCTTATGGTTCCATATTAATGAGCTGTCATGAATCACTGTATCTTACCCTAGAGACACTCCTTTCACAATATACCATGCTTTGGAAAATGCCACTACTCTTTTTGTTACAGATTAAGCATGAAAACATGAAAAGACTTGACATTTCTTTAAGTAAAATGTAACAAAGATAGAGGAACAGTGTGAAAATATGATCAATTAAGCATATACAGTAAATAAACAATGTGTGTTAATATATTATATTCCTATAATTTTTTGGCCATTTTGATAAAAGATCAAGAATCAAGTGTTGGAGCAGTCATTAAGGGAGGTAATAATGACAAGTAAGGCCATACAGACAAGCAGACAAATGGATGATGAAGCACTCATTTCAAAAGAAAGATAGACATGCAAATTAAAAAAAGACAACAGTTACAGGGGATACATGCCTGGACAATGAGAGGCAAAGGGTAAACAACAGGTAGATAAGCACAAGAGACAGACCTGAAACAAAGGACGTAAGCAATTTGTCTTACATGGAGCAATTTATCTAACATGGTAAAGAAAAAAAAAATATGAAGAGTGCCTTCATGCAGGGATAGCAAGCACAAACCATGTGACACTGTTTGGATAGCTATCAAAGGTGAAATTTACGTTTTATTAGAGACCTAATTCAGAACAAGTCTGATAGCGGAGAAGCTGTGGATATAGGGCAACATGTCTGAAAAATGTTGCAGACTTGACAGTGTGCATCACCTATCCCTGACCCCATGAAGTAACCAATTTACCCAAACTACCCCAATCTCCCCCAAAGCCAACACCCCATCATTTTAATGATGACACCGACACAAGGTTGGATAAATTGGCCACACCATTATATTATCAAAACAATGCACAAACAATAAATATCCATACTCATAAAATACCCTCCAACCATAAACACTCCAAGCACATCCACCCGTGAAGGGAAAAAACAATGGGGCTGAGGTCACTGGAGCTAAAAAGATCCAGTGAATGATGACAATCCCTTATCCTTGTACTTACCGTCAGCCGTCATTGTCACCCCAGGCTCAAGTACATTGATGGCTACCAATTATTACATGGCTCCCAGAGACACCACCCTGTAGAGTCCGACCTTTGTCAGATCAAGCCGAAATGTACCATAACATTGGGGGGGCTATAATCAGTTATTACTCTCCCTCACCAATTTTTTTATCAACTCCAAGGACCCCTCACCGCCTACCTGGCCTCTATGATATGCTTAGACACACATGCCACAGATCCGAAAACACTTCACACAACCCAACTCAACTGTCAGCCAACCTTAAACGAAAAAAGGAAGCAGGAGGGTGGGAGTTATCCTGTACTGCCGATACGTCTGCATTTTATACCTCACGTCCTGCACAGTAAGCGTCACATGGCCACATTGGCTCTCCATATCAAGTTGTGCCTCCCTCAATGGGCTGTGCACCACATGTGTGGCACCCTCCTAGACAGTTATACTTCTTAATATGTTAGTGTAGTATTCATCAGTGTTTATGAAAGTTTCTCAGTACTTTACAAATGTGTCCTGCTGTGAGACAAAAACATGCGCCAAAATGTGCACCAAAATTTGCCTCATCAGTTTGCAATTAGTGGTTTGCCGAGATGTAAAGTGACAGTAACTAATTACCTGACCAATGACTCTTTACCACCTGGGGCTTAAGGAACTTCCTGCCTGTGCTTTAGGTCAGTTCGTTGATGTTCACACACTGCTCCTGACCTCTGGTTTGCTGTCTGGTTCTTGTGTTTATTGACGTCCTCGTTCCTACGTTTACCTGTACTGCTGATACTGTACCTACCGTTACGCCAGTCTGTTACCTGTACTGCTGTTACCTGCCACTACACCAGGCTGTGTTGAACTGTAAAACGAGTGATGTTATCCATTGGGGGAAAGCAATGCCACTCACACTGCCTCAAACCTCCCTATCTGGTACAATCCAGCCCACCTCTTCCTCTGTTGACCACCTCTATTCCTGCTGTGGCCCCTCATGGTCAAAAAAGCAGGCTTGTGTTCCCGTTGTTTCCCAAAGAAAGGGGAAGAGGGTACTGTCATGGTCTACTGCCGTGATCCCCGCTCTGGACCGCAAATGTGCTCGTGTCCCTGCTACGGCTGCCCCCTCTGCTAGCGTGTACTCGTCTTTTCTCGCCCCTGCTCTTGTCCTCACTGCTGCTGGCATCCTGTGTGCACACACGTCCTTCATAGGGCTCATGCGCCGACTTGCTGAGATTTAAAGAGAGAATACCTAATTACCTGGTCAATAATCTTTCATCATCTAGGACTTAAGGAACTTCCTACCCTTGCTCTGGCTCAGTTTGTTGATGTTCCTACATTGCTCCTGACCTCTGGTTTGCTGTCTGGGTTCTGCATTTATTGACGTTCTGGTTCCTACATTTACCTGTAGCACTGATAGCTGCCGTTATGCTAGTCTGTTACCTGCTTGTGAGCTGTCACCTCTGCCTGTTCCTGCAATCTCACGTCCGGCACTTCAGCTGTCACCATGCGTAGGGGTAGCGACCTGAGGTTTCCCCACAGCTAAGTTCATCCGGCCCGCATTGCGGAAGGCTCCGGTGAAGACCTGGGGACCCTTAAGCCTGCCCCTGGTATGGTTTGCATCTCCAGTTCTCGCGGTGACTCAGAGGATCTACATATACCCAGCCCCCCGTTACAATTAGTATCACATTTGTGCGCCACATTCTTAATACATGTCACCCATAATGTTTTTAGACTTTGCAAAGGCATTTAACACTGTCCCTCTGAAGAGAATTTTAGGATCAATAATGACATATTCCTTTTGGGCAGATTGGTTCAGGACTATGGGTTCCAAAGTAGTGTTGAGCGATTTTTATCGACAAAGTTGAAATCGGCAAGGTTTTTATGGTGATCGAAATTTCCAGATCATGCGATAATTAAGGTTAAAATCTGAGCATCATCTACTAAGATCGCGCCTTTTTCGGCGCTTCCTGTAATTTTGGCGGCCAGCAAATCAGATTACAGAATAGAGCAGGGTGAGATGTGTGTGCAACGTCATGACTGGGATGTGTATGGTTGCGATTGGCTGGAAAAATCACATGACCTCGTTTTACATAGAACAGCGTTTCCTGTTTCAGCCTCAGTGTCTCTCAGCGTCTCATAGGGATAGGACCTGCGCTCTGCCTGTGGCCAAACAGCTCAGCGAAATTAGTCTATTTCTGCACAGAGAAACCTCTACTATTAGCTGTGATCCTTCCAATTTAGTTATATTAGAGATTTGAAGATTTTATGTAGTTAGCTAGAGAATTTTAAAGCAGCATCTACCGCTGTAAATTCACGCGGGGGGAGCAGGGGGGGGGGGGGGCCCGCAGGTGAACACAGACAAGCTCTATCTATAAAGAACACTGGATAAAGTTCACCAAGACTTAGTGTAGACATTGTAGTGGAATATCTTTATTATTAACAGTTTGCTATTGAAATATTTCCTGGATATTGGGCAGCCTGAACTTATATTGGATACACATCATTTCTAGTAACTGCAGGTCTCTTTGTTAAGTGCAAAACTCCACTTTTATTATCAGTATACATTTCAGATATGTGTTCATTTTAATTTTACCCATTACACCTGTGACTGTTGATATATCCACCTTGCAGTTAAATTACAATCCAGCAATCTTGTAGTCAGCACAGGTTGTTTGTTGCCAAAAATACCGTGTATCATACGAAAACATAACAGTTACGTGTTTTTTGACTTTTGCGCACCCAGCATTGTTCATTGACGCAGCATCCACGTAAATCTTAAAACAGCAATTCTATATTCACCACAGGTGAATTGAAAGGTGCAAAAAATACCGTTTATTATACCAAAACATAACAGTTACGTGTTTTTTTGACTTTTGCACACCCAGGTTTGTTCATTGACGCAGCATCCACGTAAATCTTAAAACAGCAATTCTATATTCACCACAGGTGAATTGAAAGGTGCAAAAAATACCGTGTATCATACGAAAACATAACAGTTACGTGTTTTTTGACTTTTGCACACCCAGCATTGTTCATTGACGCAGCATCCACGTAAATCTTAAAACAGCAATTCTATATTCACCACAGGTGAATTGAAAGGTGCAAAAAATACCGTTTATTATACCAAAACATAACAGTTACGTGTTTTTTGACTTTTGCACACCCAGCATTGTTCATTGACGCAGCATCCACGTAAATCTTAAAACAGCAATTCTATAGTCACCACAGGTGAATTGAAAGGTGCAAATAATACCGTGTATTATACGAAAACATAACAGATACGTGTTTTTTGACTTTTGCGCACCCAGCTTTGTTCATTGACGCAGCTTCCACGTAAATCTTAGAAACAGCAATTCTATAGTCACCACAGGTGAATTGGAAGGTGCAAAAAATACCGTGTATTATACGAAAACATAACAGATACAGACATAACAGACTCCTTTTCCTGGCACTTTTTAATCTGGGGGTCAGACAGGTTTAATGGTCATACTGCGGTCCAGGACAGGTATAGTCAATGTCCAGTGAAACTAAAATGGTGGTTGAAAGACTCCTTTTTGCGGCACTTTTTTAAATCTGGGGGTCATGCAGGTTTGGGGCTCATGCTGCGTTCCAGGACAGGGATATTCAATGTCCAGTTCAAGTAACATGATGGTTCAAATCATACTGCCTTCTGGCACTTTTTAATTTGTGGGTGATGCAGGTTTAAGGGTCAGGCTGTGGTGCAAGACAGGGATAGTGAATGGTCTGTGACTTTTTTTCTGTGACTTTTATAACCTAAGTGTGTTGCCTAAGATGTAGCACGTATCCATTTGACTGTTGTGGATGTTAATTTCAGCTTCTCCAGCCTTGTTTGGGTGTAATAATGAAGGTATTGTTGCTCTCCCATAGACTTTAATGGTAATCGCTCATAATCGATGCTCACTATCGAAAAACCTTATCGATAGCGGCCGACTATCGACTATCGATCGATCTCGATAGCCAACGCAATCGCTCAACACTATTCCCAAGTCTACATTAGTAGGAGGAACACAAAGCTTTTAAATTTCCTATCCCTCTCCCTTCATCCACATCTTTCCCCACCTTTGGTTCACTTTGATGAACATATCTTTTTTTCAACCGTACTAACCATATAACTATGTAAACAATGATTCATATTTTTAATTGCAAAAATTTTACAACAAACCTGCCACATGTGAATATACTCTTAAAAAGTAAAAAGCTATCTGTGTCTCTCCTGGTACTTAGATAGATAACCGTTATTTTGAGTTCAATAAAGTAAATGCAGTTCTTTTTTTTAATGTTATTTGTGATGGCACAAAGAAGATTGCTAACCATTGTGGAATATATTGGTGCCTTATTAATAATACTGATAATTATGCACAAAAATAGTCACATACATCTCCACAAAATTGTAGTTCATGAAAACAATGGTTATTTTTGCTGTACTTCACAAAGAAGCAATCATGTCATCTTGCTAGAATCATTCTGTTAAGTATATAAGTAGGTCCAAAATCAGGTGCTGATTCATTTTCTAGTTTATATTTAGTTTATCTTTATAGTGGTAGGAATAGATTTTTTCTGAAACACAGTTCCAAATTTTCTACATAAAGTAGTTGTATTGTTAAAAGCCAAAATTGAAGTCAGCACTTTGTTAATACATTCAAGAGGTATTCTAAGTGTAAGGATATGTTCACACGGTGTTTTGTACGCGCTGCAATACGGTGAGTGTTTTGGAAGCATGCACTGATTAGCATGTACTTCCAAAGCACGGGGGGCCTGCACCCGGCCGGCCACATTGACATGCATGAATGAGAGCTATGAATTACCATAATTGCGGTGCGCATTCCGGCGCGTATAAAACACAATACGCATCGAAATGCACGTGCAATTACGTGCAAAAATAAGCCGTCTGAACATACCCTTACACAAAAATGTAACACAAAAATCAAAATGTGTCTGAATGCCCACCTTTGTGGAACACCTGTGTTTTCTGCTGCCTGGGCTTACTGTGGACAGAATAACCAATGTGAAGTACTGCAAGTTCTTATGGTTCCTTTACCCTCTTTTAGACATTGCCATTATTTTCAGCTGCCTGAAGGCCACTGTTATAAAGTGTAAAATAGTTCTGTACTTATTCTCTTCACAGAAAACACAGATTCCGGATTACACTGCAGAACTGCTGTATTCTGTCAACATTAGAAACATGCCCTCTCCACAGACAGGTAAGGAAAATGTGGATCCAGGTAGCAGTAGACAAATTAGACTTAAAAGAGGACAGGATGTCTTCTACTTCAGCAAGTGTGAGAGGGGAGTATGGGACATCTAACAAGCTAAGATGAATAAAAAGAGGGTCATGTGACTGCATGGGAGACTGACTAGAGAGGTAGTTCAACTACATAAAATACTGAAAGATTATTTAGTGATAACTGTTTAAACCATTAATACTTAACCTTCAACCCTTCACTGCCATTGGACGTATGAATATGTCCTAATGCCAGTAAGGGGCGCCGCAATCCTGCTACATAACCGCTGGATGTTAACTGCTAAATCAATGAAAAAAGGTTCTGCGAACTGTTCCTCACTTCGATTGAGACGTCCGCGGTGAAGTCGCGGGCTCACAATCGGTTAATTTGGCAGCTGGAAGCCTTGTGAAGGCTTCCATCACCGCTATGTTTTCTTTTTTACTACTTCCTGCCCCATCTTTGTCCACTCTAATGCATTGTATTAGAATGCTTTAGGCTGTATAAATGATTGTGCCCCCTAGTGCTGAAGTACCCTAGGGGGACTCAAAGTTAAAGTAAAAAAATAAAAATAAAAATGTTTTAAAGTGTAAAAAAAAAGTTCAAATCACCCACCTTTTGCCCTTTTACAAATGAAAAAAATAAAAAGTTACACATATTTGATATTGCCGCGTCCAAAAAAGTCTGATCTATTAAAATATAACATCATTTATCCAATACGCTGAACATCATAGACGAAAAAAAATCCAAAGGCCAAAATTACAGTTTTTTGGTCATTTTCTGTCCCCTAAAAATTGGAATAAATTTAACCGAAAAAGTTGCATGCATTCCAAACTGGTAGCAATATAAAGTACACTTCAGTTTGCCAAAAATGCACCCTCACTCAATTCCGTAGGAAAGAGTACAAAAATGTTATTGGCCGCAGAAAATGGCACCACGGCGCAAATTTCAAAAATATCAAATGTCTGGAATTTTTTACGGGACTAAAACAAAATGAAAACTGTATATGTTTGGTATTGCCAGATTCATGTCAACCTGTAGAATACAGGTAACACATCATTTTTACCAAATATTGAATGCTGTAAAAGCAAAACACCTGCAAACATGTCGCAAGTACATTTTTTTTCACATTTTGCCCCACTTAGATTTTTTTACGGTTTCCCAGTATATTCTATTGTACAGTGAATTACACCATTAGAAAGTACATCATGTGTCTATGAAGATGAAAAAATAAAACAGTTATGGCTCCGGGAAGGCGGGGAGTGGAAAAGCGAACATGAACAAAAAATGGGCCTCGGCTTTAGGGGATTAAGAAATCTAAAAACATTTTAAACTTTATTTGTGCAGATCAATCCAATCATTACGGTAATCCATAGTTCTCATAGAGAATTATGAATTACGCCTCCTCTCCCCACGTATACAATACGATCGCATTCCAGGCGCGGGAAGATAATTGACATGTCATTTATTCATGGCGCTTACACACCGCGAGTGATGACAGTCTAAGGGCCAGCGGGCTGCCGGCCCCCCTGCGTCGCGAGAGTACGCGATCTCCCAAACACCCGGCGCGAGCACCCGGACACCCGGTGTAATTGCAGTGTAAGCCGTGTGAACATAGCCTTAGGGTATGTTCACACGGCGTGTTGAGTCCGTGTGAACATATGCTTTTAGCTGCGTGTTTGGATCCGTCTATCGGACCCCAAACAGACCTAGACACGTATCTAATAAATAGCAATGTGATTTACATTGCTTTTACTATGAAACACACATCGGCGTATCTCACTGCGTCGTTTGGATCTGTATTTCTGATCCGTTCCAAGAATTTAATTCTTGGTCCAAAAGATGCAGCAGGAGCACTATTTTAAACTATAGGGTGCAACCCTGCTGCATCCAACACGCCTCCAAAATCGTATCCAAACACGCTGTGTGAACGGCCCCTTAAGGTTCCTACGGTATGTGTATGAAGCTGCTGTAAGGTGTCTCTCTGACTGATGTTAAAGCAGTGCAGGCAAGAATGCTGTCCCCAAAATCATATATAGATGATTGAATTGAGAAATCTACAATCAAAAAATAAAACCGGAAGATAAGAATATGGATCAGGGTCTTGATTTAATAAGTAAAAAAAAAAATGCCAACAGATTCCCTTTAACTATACACAGCTTGAGTATTTGAAAGCTATATGGTGTCTCTTAAGTGCGTATAACATACCTATTGAGCTGTTATATTTCAGAGAAAGTGAGAAATATTAAGCTTAAGGCAAAAATAAGTGCAACACAAGTGATTTACAGATTTCCTTATGTCATAAATCATGTTGAGCGAAAGTTGGGCTTTTGCTTTTTTTTGGGGGAAAATGAACCAAATTTATTGCATGATTAATGGTGAACAAATACAATAATTCCTTGGGGGCTTGTGCTAAAACACTAAGGGATCTAGAAGTAATAAGGCATTATTCCTATCCTCATTCTGTGTAGAAAAAATAAATAAATTAACTTTGTGTGCAAAATGGTAAGTAAACATTTAATTTATGTTTTCAGTTGTGTTATCAAACCACAATATTTCATTAAACTCTTCCTTTTTCCATTAAATTTATTTTATTTATGTATTCACTTGATTATCAATGCTATTGTCTAAGTAGCCAATTCAAGTTGAACCAATACATTGATTAAAAAAATTCAAGTATATTGAAGAGTCTCAGTTGTTCAAACGAGAATGGGAAAGGATTGTGGTATGAGTGGCTTGTCTATTGAATAATTGTGAGAGCTAGACAGAGTGGACAGAGTATCTCAGAAACTGCTGATCTCCTGGTCTCTAGAGTAGACAGTGCATGGTGTAAAAATGAAAAAAAACTCTTTTGAGTGCCAGCTCTATGAACAAAAAAGCTTTGTTGATGAAAAAGGTCAGACAATAACCAGAATGGTTTCAGCTGATGGGAAGGTTGCACTAGCTTAGAAAATGTGTTACAGCTTGTTTTCAATGGGCACTCTGGGCACAGAAAATGTAAAGTCATAGACTACAACGTTGCACTCGGGATTAAATGGATATAAATGGTAGTCATAACAATGTGACTTGAATGTGTATAATGTCTAAGATGTGGAGAAACACATACATTACAGTCTTGGGCTGATGTCACATCATCTTCACTGGACAATTGGGTTTTTTCATACATTGGGTTGAAATTTTGGGGTGTGGAAAGTGAATGTCTTTTTTGCATTTAATAGGGCAAGTGTCCTGTTGTTAAGATTTTTCATACAGTCTGGGTAAAAAATGAGATTCATATTAATTTTAAACTTAGGGTTGCATTTATGAACTGATTTTTAACCAGTCTTCTGGCAGAAAAAGTTGCATATTTTTGCACAAAAATGTACGACTTTTACTGTTTTACACCAAGTTCGTTACTTTAAGAAAAAGTGGGCAGAACTTAGCAAAAAAGTGGTGTGGTCTTGCACAGTCTGACACATTTACTAAAATTTATGGCAAAAGTGGTATAAATAGTGCCATACATCTACTCCAGGTTGTAGGTGATGCATATTTTACTGTTAGGCACATGGACACTGAAAGGTGCACAACATATAGTAAGCCTTAATGTAGTTTTCTCACTACATTGATTAGCTTTTAACATGTAGGAAAAGGTAAATGAAGACTATCACTAAATACATTGCTTTGTTGATTTTGCTTTGGTCATGAGATTCAGAATATTTTATCTCCTCCTACAGCACACAAGTTCCTCTGGTTACCGACCACCTCTCCCTGCTCTCTCATCTCTCTTTGATTCAAGTTGCTGTCAGTCAGTCCATCCAGGGTGAGTCATCTCCTGCAGAGTCTTTGTTTACATAAGTAAATAAAAAGCTTTCACTCTTTATAGTAGAGCTCTCTAGTCTTCTGTAGAACACTTTAGAAATCTTATACAGTCATCTCAGTGTAGCAGGAATAGTTAGGCACAGCAGAGCTGATGTGTCAATCACTGCTATAGACCCGAACACATCCTGAGCAGGAAGTGTGAGTCTAAAGCTGGCTGTGGCTCTGTCAAGCTGAATGGTGAGAAAACCTCTGACATGTGGTTCATCTTACTACTCCGAACTTCATTAAGGCAGGCATATTTAATTGCAGTCTAAATAAATTTCCCCTTCAATACTCAAAAAAAAAAATTCTACAGATGGGTTGAGAATAGATCTTTTACAGTGGGTAATAGGAAACAATATATCTCTTAGGCTGGGTCACATGCTGCATTTGTGTTGCTCTTCTCAACTTCATAAAAAGCATTTTTTAATTTTTAAAATAATTTATTGTATTGTGATTGAAGGTCAGCAAAGGTACTGTACACAAGACATAGACAATGTTTGAAAACACTAATAACAGTATACAAAAAAACGTTTATAGCATTATTAGGTGAAAAGAGTAACCAAGCGTATCAATACACTGCTATGTGGTTGTTCCGAAGGCCAATTGTGGAGAGTATATTGCTCCCTGTGGTATAGCTGTATTTGGTGTGGGATTTATAAAAGAATTAGACAGGAACCATTGTCCACTCCATACTACAGAATGTAATAACGATAACATTAAAGCAAAACTCTAAAAAATAGTAGAAAGGAAAAGGGCATTGAAGGGGGGAAGAGGTGCTCTGCAATGCAAGAAAGGTGTGTCCAAGGGTAAATCCTTCTATGACCAATCAATCCAGGTTAGAAACCATTCGATATCAATGAGCCCACGGGGTCAGGAACTTCTGGATGTTTCTATTGCATGTTGCCAGCATGTTTTATAAGATATAGGGCGATATATAAGAACAGGGCTGTGACAGTTTTCTGGTGTACTTTGAGCCAAAAACTATTGTAAACCTGCTGTTTTACTGCTGCCACATGATTTGCTCCACAAAGGGGCCCACTGAGGCTCTGTCATCCAAGGGCCCACAAAAACCTGGAGCCTGCCTTTGACGTCATGCCGTCCACTCTGGAAGACAGGTGTTCGGCTGAGGAACAGCCTGGTGAGCCAAGGTGAGTGTTTTTTTTTTTTTATTTAATTTATGTGGGGGTAATACCTATCATAAAGGTTCCTATATACCAGCCTACCTTTCATAACTGGCCCTATATACTTGCCTATCTGCTATAATTGGCCATATGTACCACCCTACCTGCTATAACTGGCCCTATATACCATCCTACTTGCTACAACTGGCCCTATATGCCATCCTACCTGCTATAACTGGCCCTATATACCACCATACCTGTTATAACTGGCCCTATATTGCTGCCTACCTGCTGTAAATGGCCCTATATACCAACCTTCCTGCTATAACTGGCCCTATATACCACCCTATATGCTATAACTGGCCCTATATACCTGCCTACCTGCTGTCACTGGCCCTATATGTCACCTTACCTGCTATAACTGGCCCTATATGCCACCCTACCTGCTATAACTGGCCCTGTATACCTACCTACCTGCCATAAGGGGCCCTATATACCTGACGTAACTGGCTCCATCTACCTGCCTACCTAGCAGAGGGCGCCCTATCTTCCTGCCTAACTACTTTAAGGGGCCTTATCTACCTGCCTACCTACCTACTAAAAGGGGCCCTATCTACCTGCCTACCTACCAGAAGGAGCTCTACTACCTACCTAATAGAGGGGGCATCTACCTACCTACTAGAGTGGACTCTATCTACTCATATACCTACTAGAAGGGGTTCTGTACTGAAAGGGGACTTTACCTACTTAATAGGAAGAGTCTGCCTACTTACCTGACTAATTTTTAAGAGCTAACCTATCTAAAAGAAGCATCTTCCTATCCGCCTGTCTAATTTGGGACTGATGTCTACTATATAAAGAGTTCCTACCTACTGGTGGCACAAATGGGGGCATAATAATCTAATGGGTGTACTTTCACTGTTTGGAGTCTGCCATGTTTGTGTGGTAAATTCTGCAGGGATTCATGGCTGGGAGAAGTCATCATGGTGGTCTGAACTGGATAGAGAAAGAAAAGGGAAAGAGAACAACTCATAAGATAAGACATCACGTGTGAGTCACTAAATGTTACTGTCCTGTAATCACTTATACAGCTGCAGAGCCTGTGTACAACTACTCCTATATGGTCACTGTATGGTGGTAATTGTGGTCTTAGTGTAATTATTTATCTTCAGTAACAGTACGATGGTATTATTCAAACCATTTATGGTGGTGATATGTGGTCATGGTGCAGCGGTGTTATTTGGTCCTTGTATACTGTTGTTATTTGAATTATTGGTCTTTTTATATTGATTTGGTCAGTAACAGTGTGATGCTATTAGTCACTACATGGTAGTGGTATGTGGGGTATTATTTAGTCATTTAGTCTTGTTGTTATATATATAATGAATTCGGCTTTGTATAGTGGTTTTGTCGGTAACATTATGATGGTATGAGTCACTAAATAGTGGTAATAATGTGGCCCTTGTTCTGACACAGAATACAGATAACATGTCAATTAAACTGTTCACCATAAACTCCAACAAAAACTAAGCCCATAATACAGAAGGCACAATTGCATTTTTTTCCTGTTCACCCCACAACAATTTTTTTTTTGAGGGGGGGGCGACAAGACGGGACAGATGCTTTAGCTAAATAACTTGTTTTTTGTTACCCCATTTGAAATGAATTTTATTCTATTGGATGATTCCTTTTAACAGAACTAATTTTCTGCAACGCGCTCTACCGCAGACCTCCGTCACACCAAGTAGGGAACCTATTGTTGAAAAGTATTGGTCCACTTGGGAGTAGAGGAGCCTCAAGCTGAAGTTTTGCACCCCGGCCCATGAGTCCTTAATAACACTTGAGTAGTGAGTGGTTTTTAATATTGTTCCCCAGAATGAGAGCATTCTGAAGACTTGTAGGCCCAAAAGTTTTTTCTCAATGCAGGTGGTTTTGTAATCATCTCTAATTTGGAACATTTGAAATTCAGGCTAACTAAAAAGGCATGAATTTTTTCAGCGCAGTTGAAAAACACAAGAAACGCACAACATGTGAATTTCACAGGTTTCCATTGGGGTGACAAAAGGAGCATACTTACATTGTTTAGCCCTTGAGATTCCACGGTCAATTTAAGGGGTTAAACAGCCAGGATCGGAGTTATCTCTAAGCCCAGCCATTCAGTGCTGCCATCAGAGCAATATTGACCGTACTTCTTTAAGGGCCCTGATATATTTTTTTTAAATGGGTCCACTAATATGGTGCAAGATAGAAACTGGTAAATGATAGAGGGCTCAGATGCTTCAGCTGTAAGGGGCGCTGCCATTTTTTATGGCAGTCCTGAGGTCATTACAACTGAGTGTCAGTTGTATATGAAGCTGACACCTGTTGTAGATCGTACCAGCTCAGCTCCTAAGGGGCCGTTCACACGGTGTTTTTGGATCTAATTTTGGATCCTTGTTGTATCCGAAAATCGCAAAAAAAAAACGCAGCGTTGATCGGACACTAAACGGATCCAACACGTATCCAACACGCAGCGGTGTGTTTGGATGTGTGTTGGATGCAGCAGGGTAATAATAATAATTATAATCTTTATTTATATAGCGCCAACATATTCCGCAGCACTTTACAATATAGAGGGAATAAGCACAGACAAACCAGACATTACATTATAAAAAAGCTGCGTACAAATCAGACATGCGGTGTGAGGGCCCTGCTCACAAGAGCTTACAATCTATTAGGGTGTATGGGTGAAACAAAGGATTACAAGTGCTTGGTTTACAACGGTCCAGCCGTGTTGCATAAATATGGGGTAGTATACAAAAAAGTGGATGAACCTGCCATGCCAACCATACATCTATATACAGATAAGTGCCTGTGGGGGCCAAAGTGCAAGAAGTGATGAATGTGTGACAGAATTTGGGGGGTTAACAATTAGGGATCTTGATAGGCTTGTCTAAGAAGATGGGTTTTCAGAGCACCCTTAAAACTGCGAGAGTTGTGAGTGTGCCTGATCACATGGGGTAACATGTTAACATGGGGTAGCACTCTATAGTTTAAACTAGGGCTTCTACTGCGTCTTTCGGACATGTCAATTTTTGGAATGGATCCGAAAGACGCAATGAGACACGCATTGGCAATCACTCATGTGAACACCGATGCGTGTTTCAAGTTAAAAGCAAAGTAAATCACATTATTAGATATGTGTTTGGGTCTGTTTGGGGTCCGACAGATGGATTCAAACACGTATCTAAAAGCGTATGTTCACACGGACTCAACACGCCGTGTGAACATACCCTTAGTCTCCACAATCCACGTGCTGCAAATGTTTAAAACAATGGGATTCATAGATGATTGCTAACCCTGTCCTCAGGCTACATGGCACAACCTGAAAAGTGACCTTTATTGAAAAAGTAATATTGCCCTTAGAGACCAGCAAAAATCAGCAATGTTTCTGTACATGTTATATGAACAAAGATTATATGAATATAGAATTATTATTATTGGAATTATTATTCAGTGGTCCCTAACATTAAGTTTCCAAGAGGTGTACAAAATTGCTTAAATAAAGGAAATGCTGTAGCATAACAAGGCATTTATTTTTCCTTTAATAAATCCATTTCCACTTCAGTGCCAGTCACTAACCTTAGCAGTTTTGTATTGTCATGCGAGCAGACAGGTATGCATGTCAGTACTGTTGCTTGAAAAAGTCTTTGTTTGGTTCGACACCGTTGAAAAAAAATGGAAAAAAATTGGGGTTTGTAAACCCCAAAAAATTTTCCTTTTTTTCCCTTTTCTGATTTGACCCCAAAAACCCTAGCACTTTTTCCAAAAATTTGTTTTTTTTTGGCGTTTCTTTTTGGCTATCGGTAATCGGGTGAGGGTCGTTTTAAGGGCCCAATAACCAAAAAAGTTTTTTTTTGGTCGTTTTTTTGTTTTTCACCTTTTTGACCTTTTAAAGTTTGGGGAGGGGCAACAAACCCTTCATTTTTTTAAAACCCAAACAGGGCTGGAAAAAGCTGGAATTAACATCCACAATTTCAAATGGATACGAAAAAACATCTGGGCACGCCATTTTGGTTTTTAAAAGCCCCCGAAAAAAAGTCATACCCCAATTCATTTCCCTGTTTTGAAACCACGCTTGCCCCAAAAACCTGAAACCCACCCCACAAATTTAAAAAGTGCCAGGGGGCTTTTATGATTTGAACCATCTTTTATTTTGGACATTAAATTACCCCTGTCCGGGAAAAACTCGCATGACCCCCAAAACCTGCTGCCCCCCAGATTTAAAAAAGTGGGGGAAAAAGGAGTCTTTAACCCCCATTTTAGTTAAACTGGCTTTAAAATTATTCTGTCCTGTCCACGTAGGGCCATTAAACCGGTTGGGACCCACGGGTTAAAAAAAGTGGGGAAAAAAGGGTCTTTCAACCCACCCAATTTTTTATTAAAATGGACATTGCCCTAAAACCTGTTCTGTACCACATTTGGGACCAAAAAACCCTTAAACCCCAAAAAATTTAAAAAAAAGTGCAAGAAAAAGGAGTTTTCCTTTCACCCCACCATTTTAGTTGAACTGGACTTTGGACTTTACCTGTCCGGGGCCCGAAGTAGGGAACCTTTTAAACCTTTTCGGGGCCCCCCAAATTTAAAAAAAGTGGGGGGAAAAGAAGTCTTTAAAATCCATTTTAGTTGAAGGCTTTTAAACTAAAAATCTGTCCTGTACCCCCGAATGACCAAAAACCCTGTTTGACCCACAGATTAAAAGTCCCGGGAAAATTGGAGTTTTTTTCTAACCCCTTTTTTAGTTTCCTGGACTTTGGGACTATCCCTGCCCCCGGGGGGGCCACAGAATGAGCCCCCAAACCCTGCATGCCCCCCCACTTTTTAAAAAATTTGCCGGAAAAAAAGGGTTTTTAACCCCCAAATTTTAGTTTAACTGGACATAGACTAAAACCCCGTGGGGGGCCACAGCATGCCCCTTACCTCTTTTCCCCCAAAAAATTAAAAAGTCCCGGGAAAAGGAGTTTTAAAACCCCCATTTTAGTTAAATGGACATTAACTAAAACTGTCCTGTACCGCAGTATAAACCTTTAAAACCCTGTCGACCCAAAGATTAAAAAGTGCTAAAAATTTAGTAGTTTTTCAACCCCCCATTTTTTTTTAAAATTGACATTGAAAATCCCTGTCCTGGGCCCACAGCATGACCCCCAAACCTGAAATGACCCCCGATTTAAAAAGTCCCGGGAAAAAAAGGGGGTCTTTCAACCCCTTTTATTTTAATGGAAATTGCCCATACCGTTCTGTCCCAAACAGTATGCCTTTAAAAACCTGTTGACCCACAGATTAAAAAAGTGAAAGAAAAAGGGGGTCTTTAAAACCCCCTTTTTTGTTGTTTTGGACATTGACTATAATGTTTCCCCCCCAAAAAAGTATGACCTTTTAAAACCTGTTTTGACCCACGTTTTAAAAGTGCAAAAAAAAGGGAAAGTTTTTCCCAACCACCATTTTATTTTGGAATGGCATTGACAAAAAACCTGTTCTGTACCAACAGTAGGGCCCTTTAAAACCCTTTTCTGACCCCCAAATTTTAAAAAGTGCAAAAAAAAGGGAGTTTTTAAAACCCCTTTTATTTGAACGGGAAAATTTAATCTATACCTGTCCTGGCCCGCAGTATGAAAATTAAACCGTCTGCCCCCAAAAATTTAAAAAAGTCCCGTGAAAAGGAGTCTTTGAAACCCCCAAAATTTTAGTTAAAAGGACATTAACTATATCTGTCCGGGCCCCCAGAATAAACCATTAAACCTTTTCCCCCCAACGTTTAAAAAAAAAAGTGCGGGGAAATACCCAGTCTTTCAAACCCATTTTATTTTCACTAAAACTTTGGGATATCCCTGCCCGGGGCCCACGCATGAGCCCCAAAAACCGAATGCCCCACATTTAAAAAGTCCCGGGAAAAAGAGTCTTTGAAACCCAAACCATTTTGGGGTGAACTGGCCATTAACTATTTCTGCCCTGAAACCGAGTATGCCCATTAAACCTGTCTGCCCCACAGATTAAAAATTGCTGGAAATAGTAGTCTTTCATCCCCCATTTTTTTTCCACAAAGCATGGGACTACCCCTGTCCTGGAACGCAGCATGAGCCCCAAACCTGCATGCCCCCCAAGTTTTAAAAAAGTGCCAAAAAAAAGGAGTCTTTCAGCCCCATTTTATTTGGGAACGGGAAATTAAACCATACTGTCCTGGGCCACGCAGACTTTTAAAACCTGTTTGCCCACAGATAAACAAAGTGTAACTATCCCAAATTTTTTTACGTGACTGTCATTTATTTATTTTTTTGGTAAACTAAACATTTTTTTTTACGGGAATTTATTTTGTGAAGTTTTATTTTTTAGTTTTACTTTTTTAAAAATTTTGTTTTTTTTTTCCCAAGTGGTGATAAAATAAAAACATAACCCCTCCCTGCAGTTTTTAAAGGTTTTTTTTTACATGTGTAGATGTTTTTTAATTCGTGCCCCCCGATAAGAAATTAATTTGCCCAAAATTTTCCCCCCAAAAAACCCACTTCTTTTTTGGGAAAAGGGACTTTTTGCCCCCCCGGGGGCTTCTGAAAATGTTCACCCAATAAATTTTCAATGGTTCATTTTTCCCCCAAAATTCCTTCTTCAGGATTAGGGGAAGATTTCCCCTGGAGACCCAAAGGGATGCAAACCCCATAGTAAACCCCGGGCCCCAAAAAAATTTTAAGCCCCCATGTTCGGGAAATACTTACACCCGGGTCAAGTTTTCCTGTACCTCCCTTGTACAATTCAGAGGAATTTTTTTTACCACCCTTTTTTGACTAAAAGTTTTTTAGTATTTTAATTTTGGGAAAATACTTTTTTAAAAATTAGGATGGAACCCACCTTGTCTTTGTTTTCTTTTTTTAATTGTATTAAATGGGTTGTCTCAATACCCGGGAAATTTCTAGCTATGTTAAAGGGGTCTTTTCAAAAACAAGTCATTTTGCAAAATTTTTTGTTCATTAACAGTGTCCTATCTATTCCCGTTTCGAACAGCCCATCACCCTTGAAACCCCTCTTGACAAAATTTTGGGAAAAAACAAATGGCTGTTTTTTGAAAAAAAAATTTTTTTATAATTTGGAACCGGGAGTTTAGTGCATGTCACAGCAAAAAAGCCCCCCAAAAAATTTAAAGCATGACCCATGAGCCACTTTGGACAATTGTGAAGGGAAAAAAAAAATGTCTGTTTTGAAACAAACCCTTTTTTTATAATTTGGACCCGTTGTATTGCCTTGGTTTTCAAAGAAATTTCCCCCAAAAATTCAAAAACATGACCCAAAGAGCCACTTTGGAAATTGTGAAGAACAAATGTTTTGTTAGAGACAACATTTTTTTTTTAAAAGGAATGTGGGTTTTGCTGCTGTCACCCGCCAAAAAAGCCCCCAAAAATTAAAAACATGACCCATGAACCACTTTTGACAATTGTGAAGAACAAATGTCTATTTTGAAACCCAAAAATTTTTTTGAAATTTGGAAACTGTAGTTTTGCGCATTTCAAAGCCCGCAAAGGACCCAAAAAATTTTTTAAAAAAACTTCTCCCGCCCTTTTTAAAAATTGTGAGGGGGAAAATGCCACTTAGAAGCCACATTACTGTTCCAAAGGACAATAATTTTTGCGGGAATCTCACGCCCCCCCCTTTACCCCCAAAAAATTATAAATATGGGTTTTTCAGCCACTGTTAAAAAAATTTTGGGGGAAATGCAAAAAAAAAGCCCACATTTTCTGTTCCAAAGGCCCCTAATTTTTGCCCGTATCTCCCAGAAACATGGGCCCCAAAAAATTTTAAATGAATTCTCCCGCCAAATGTTAAAAATTGTGGGCAAAATGACCCCAAAAAAAAATTGACAAAAGCGAAAAAAATTTTAAGTTAAGTGAGTAAATGGAAAAAATGGTTTTGGGCCCTGAAAAACCCTTTGGTTTTCTTTTTACCGTCTCCTCACGCCCCAAAACCCGCAAATTGAAAAAATTGGGTTAATTAGATTTTTTTTTTTGGATGAAAAATTGATTTATTTTTTAAAAATAAGTTTTTAAAAAGGGGCCTTTGGTTTTTGGGGAGAAATGTGAAGGAGAACCCGAAAATAAAACGGTGAACTCGGCCAAATTTGGCGGGCCCCAACATCATCAGAGTCCATGCCTGTTTCATTTGATGAAAGTCAAACGATCCCCCATTATCCCCGTGGAAAGGCCCCAATGCATTTGTCCCGTAATGAAATCCTCCGGCCCCGTGCCCGAAGGTCCGGGGTTTTAGAAAATGCGCTGGTGCGGGGGAGGGGCAAAAACCTCTATGGGGTGGCGGGGCCAGCTCGGGCCAAATTTGTCCCTTTTTGGATACCCCGAAGTCCGGAAAACTTTCAAAAACATCGGTGTTGAGACGCAGATAGTCGTGCACCATGATCCTTAAGCTGGTCTCTGGGTGTTGTAGTGTGCCCTGCATTGCATGCGTTGGTGAGGTGGTAAATAAAGATTGCACAGAGGTCACCCATTAGGCTTCTGCCACCTTGCCTTGCTGCTGCATGCCGTCTACGGCTACTGGGCACTCTACTGCTGTCACGTCGCTGGCGTTGTTCCACAGTGACATTTGTATGAGACGTGAAGCAGGACGCAAACAGGATGTTACGTTGATCATCAGCACAGGTCTCCATTTCCTGCATTTTACTCTCAATTTGGGGGGTTGGAAGGAAAGTGCTGGAGTTTTGTTTTGTACGGGGATCCAGGAGGGTGGCCACCCAGTAATGTTGTTCATTTTGATGGCCTTAATGCGAGGATCATGTTGGAGGAAATGGAGCATCCAAGCACTCATGTGAGAGATGGAGCCTTGATTTCCAAGCCTCTGGGTCGAGGTGGCACTAGGCAAATTGATCTTCCTCATCTTCCGCCTCCGCTCAAATTCGCGCCAACCTCTTTCCAAGGGGGGGGGGGGGGGCCACCCAGGGACGTGGTAACATCGGTGTTAGAATACCTCCTCTTCCTCTCATCTCTCCGCTGCCTCCGGCAAGCTTCAACACAGCCGTGGATTGCCTGAGATGATGCACCCTGAGAGCTGATGCACCAACCTTGCAACTAGCTCTGAACCGAAACACTGCCTAATGAAAACCGATGAAAATTGTGAACTGTCGGGCCTGTGGATTTGACGGAGAGAAAGGCTCGTGTCCGTATATCTGTGTCCGTCTTCCTCCTCAGTCGCTGGTGGGACCTATTGTTTCAGAGTGTCCACGATCGTTCCAGAACTATAGATCACCACAATGCTCATGCTGACAAGGCATTGTCCGCAATGACCATTTTGGTGGCTTCTTCAAAACTGGCAAGGATGTGCAGAGCTCTTTCACCTGCCTCCACTCTCGGTGGCTCAACACCCCCGAGGTCAGCATCGCTGCTTGTCAGGCAGTGTCACTTCGTACTGCGTAATGGTCATTGCGCTGCTGCCACAATCGCTGGAGCATGTGGGGGTGATATTCAGCGTGTTGCCACAGTCAAACAATGAGACGGTTGACGGTGGAGGCCGAGCTGACGCTGAACGCAGCCAGGCGTGACGAAGCAGGTTGTCGGACGGCGAAGGTGCGAATCAGGAACCTCGAGCCTTCTTCAGCAGGCAGTCCAGACCCGGGTAGCTTTTAGAAATTTCTGGACGAACCAGGTTCCATGACAATGTGCCAGCAAGGGGATGTGCTCCAGCCTACGATCTTACGGGCGGCCAGCAGATTCGCCCGTTATCGATACACGTTACCTGGCACCAAGGTTCTTGTCACCAGCCAGTGCTCGGTATCGTTGCGGAGAGCCGTCCTCAGCTCCTGACCTGTGTGGGGGGACGGTCTCCAAAGACAGATTAAATTTCAAAACGGCTTGTTTCTCTGGCACGTGATGCCACCAGAGGACCTTGGGGGAAAGAACCCTGCACCAATCCATGCGGTTTTGAAGAGCGTGCGCCGAGCCTGAGAGACACCGTCACCCCAGAGACCATCCACCAGTCACCACCAGTGAGCTGTCACAGAGATATAGCGGCCTTGGCGTGCTTACTAGTCCATGTGTCGGTGGTCAGATGGCTTTTCCGCACAGTGCAGGACAATGCGCTTGAACTTTTAGATGACACGGGGCTGGGCAGGGCAGGGACGGCTTTTTGGCATAGAAATGCATGCTCGGCCATTGTTTGGGGGCAGGCAAGGGGCCATGATGTGGCAGGAACCCATCTGTGTCACCAGACGGAAAGGCAACATTTCCAAGGCCAAAAGCCTGGCAATGCGACATTCAGGCCTTTTGGCTTTGGGATGGTTTGGGGTTAAAGTGTTTCTTCTGCTCCCAAACCTGGAAGACAGGAAGGCTGGTGCTAGACTGGCAGCTGTACGGCGTGCAGGTCGTCAAACTGGCAGAGGAGAAGGCGGTTGGTTGGGTCTTCTGTGGGTGCTGGGGGTACTTGGGTGACGGTGGGAGGCCTGAAGCGGGAGGCTGATCTCTGATCATGACTCTGAGAGACATAGGGCAGCTGAGGTATCGCTTGGTAGGTGGCGGAGAAGGAGGAGTCGTGAGAAAGAGGGTGTGACAGGTGGTTGGAGGCCCGGCGTCGGTCTGGGCCTTTTTTGCCAAGTGTCCCTCCATTTTCAACTCATGCATTCGCTGCATGTGACTAGACATGTTGGTGGTGGTTAACCACTTAAGGTTCTTGCTCTACTATCGTTTAGGCAAAGGCGGCATATGACATCGCTGGGTGAATCAGAGGCTTGCTCAAAGAAGGCCCAGGCTTGGAAGGTCGGGACCTTTTTTAAACGGCGATAAGCGAGGAGCGGGGTTTCGTAAACCGTGGCTGGCGGAATCATATCAGGGATTTCTGCGACCCCCTCTCCTTTTGAGGCGGGACCGTATTGACACTACCCCATCGTCTTCCTCCTCGTCCAGTGATGAAGCGCTTCGCAAGAAAAATTCTGCTGAAAAGACACGTTGGATCCGCAATGTCGTAATCATCATTATCAACACAGGTGACTTGGTCGTCCTGACATTCTGCATCCAGGAGCTGCGGGCTACAAGCAAGAGGGACTGCAAGGCGTTGCCGACCGCCCGGGATTTTTGCCGATTGACCGGCTTCCTTTCCTCCTCTGATGGGATCAGTAACTGGGCGTCAGAGCAGGAAAATCAATCCTCTTTGGCCTCTTGATCTTTTAACATGCCCTTCTGACCCCAACCGCATTTGTCATCAAAGAGGGCTTCAGAAAATGGATTATCCACAGTGGTGGGTACACGAGTTGACATTTGGGCTGCTTCATGATGGACGGATGCTGATGACGACATTTGTGGGCGTGACTGGGAGGACGAGGAGGTAAGACTGCTGGATGCAGGTTTGCATTAACCACTGAAGGACAGATTGGCGACGCTGTTCGTTACTGAGATTCCCAGGGCCCTGACCCGCGATGACAGGCCTGACGGGCCTGCAACTGACGATCCGCTGGCATGCGTGTTGTCGCCAGCACTGGAAGGAGGGACCTTCAATTGTACCTACCTCCATGTCCTACCCCCCTTTTGCTCGCTTACCACCTGAATTTCGCTCCATGTTCAGAAATATAAAAATTTTAGAAAGGTATGGAATAGTTTTGGAAAAGTCTTTATTTAAAAGACGGCAAATCACAGCTATTCTCAAATCCCTTAAACAAAACAAAATGTTGGATTCAAAATTTACTGCCCAAAATGATCTATCAACAAGCTGAAAGACCAAAGTGCAAAAAAACAACTGTCTGAAATGTATACGGATATTAAAAAGGTATTTTTGGGCCCCCATCAGTACCCTGTGGTGACTACAAGTGCTGGATTCAAATTTAAAATGCAAAGTAGATCTATCAACAAAGCTTGACTGACCAAAAGTGAAAAAAAAAAACCTGTCTGAAATGTATACGGATATTAAAAGGTATTTTGGCACCCTTTCAATTCACTGTGGTGACTACAAAATTTCTGTATTCACATTTAATGCAAAGGTAGCTCAATCAACAAAGCTGTAGGCCAAAGTGAAAAAACACGTATCTGAAATGTATTCCGGATAAAAAAAAGGATTTTTTGGGCACCTTCATTAACCTGTGGTGACTACAAAATTTCTGTATTCACATTTTAATGCAAGTGCTCAATAACAAAGCTGTATGCGCCAAAGTGAAAAAACCGTATCGAAATGTATTCGGATAATTTAAAAGTTTTTTTTGGCACCTTTCAATTCACCCGTGGTGACTACAAAATTGCTGTATTCAAATTTACTGCAAAGTAGATTATCAAAAAGCTGGCTGCGCCAAAGTGAAAAAAAAAGTATTGAAATGTATTCGGATAAAAAGGTATTTTGGCACCTTCAATTTCACCTGTGGGACTACAAAATTGCTGGTATTCAAATTTAAGTGCAAAATGGTCAAAAAAAAGCTGGCCTGCGCCAAAGTGAAAAAACAGTATCTGAAATTTATTCGGATAATAAAGGTATTTTTGGCCCCTTTTCAACCCCTGATGTGACTACAAAATTGCTGGATTCAATTTAATGCAAGCTGGCAATAACAAAGCTTTAATGACCAAATTTAAAAAAACATTATCTGAAATTTTTATTGATAATAAAGTGGAGTTTTGCAACCCTAAAAAAGGACCTTGAAGTTCTAGAAAAGAAAGTGAATCCCAAAAAAAAATTTTAAGTTCAGGCTTTGCACAATAAATCCAGGAAATTTTTCATAGAAAACTGTTTAATAATAAAGCTATTGCTGTGCAATGTCACACTAAGTCTGATGAACTATATCCAGTATTCTTTAAAGAGCTTGTCTGTGTTCGCCCCCGGGCCCCCCCTCACTCTCCCCGTGCTTTTACAGCGGTAGATGCTCCTTTAAATTCTCTACCTAACTACATAAAATCTTCAAATCTCTGATCTAACTAAGTTGTAAGGATCACAGCTAACAGTAGAGCTTTCTCTGTGAAGAAATAGAATAATTTCGCTGAGCTGTTTGGACACAGGCAGAGCGCACGTCCTACTGCTATGAGACGCTGACAGACACTGATCATGAACAGGAAGGGCTGTTCTATGTAAAATGAGGTCATGTGATTTTTCCAGCCAATCGCAACCATACACATCCCAGTCATGACGTCGCACACACATCTCACCCTGCTCTATTCTGTAAGCTGATTTGCTGGCCGCCAAAATGACAGGAAGCGCCGAAAATGGCGCGATATTAATAGATGATGCACAGATATTAACCTAAATTATCTCATGATCTAAAAAATTCGATCAACATAAAAACTGTCAATTTCAACTTTGTCGATAATAATCGCTCAACACTAATCCTAACCAAAATTGTAACCCTAAGGCCGTGTTCACACGGCTTATTTCCGACGGATTTTTGCGCCGTATTGAGCGCACAAATCCGCTGTGAATAAGGGGCGGGTGGGGCGGGCGCGAGCGCGGAGGGGGCGCCGCTCCCGGCCCCATAAACAATGCATTGTTTACTGCGCGTCCGCGCCGTAAATAATGTGCATGTCACTTTCTCCCCCCGCGGCGGATTTGCCGAGCGGGGAGGAGCGACGGAATCCACTGTTCTCTATGAGAGCAGTGGATTACCGTAATGACTCCGACGGATTGGCGCCGTATTGAAGCGCAAATCCAGGCAGCGGAATACGGCGCCAATCCGTCGGCAAATAAGCCGTGTGAACGGGGCCTAACCATTAATTGGGGTTCGTTTATTTAGTTTTTTTTACTGAAGGTTACAGTTTTGATTGATTATTTGGCAAATATCAACAACAATCTATGTGGGAAACAGGCATAAAATGATATACTCCAGCTTGCTTAGAAGTAGCATTAAGCAGATGATTCGCAGGTTATACTTTTAAAATACATTTTTTTATTAATATTCCATTAAAAATGTGATAATACAGGGTAGGAGAGTTGTAATACAGCACCAGTGCTACAGATTGCACGACGCGTTTCGACTAATACATAGTCTTAATCATTGTGCTCATTGTGCCCAATGATTGCCCAATGGGCACAATGGGCACAATGATTAAGACTATGTATTAGTCGAAACGCGTCGTGCAATCTGTAGCACTGGTGCTGTATTACAACTCTCCTACCCTGTATTATCACATTTTTAATGGAATATTAATAATTTTTTTTATTTTAAAAGTATAAGCTGCGGATTATCTGCTTAATGCTACTTCTAAGCAAGCTGGAGTATATTATTTTATGCATGTTTCCTGCTGCTCTCCCGAGCTGAAGCTGACTGGGAGTCTCCGTGCTCTGCAAGCCGTTAAACAAGGTACTATTAATCTCATATATCAGTAAGCTGACAAGTGACTGTTTTCACATGCGCATTGACAATCTATGTGGGAAGACCCCAATCAAAGTGCTCAGATTTAGGTCTAATTTTAATTTGACTTGAATCTGAAGCACATCACTACATGTCTGTCCAGAAATTACATCAAAGTAACCACAGAATGGGAAAAGTATGAAAGCTACTGCAAGTGAGTAATAGATATTTTGTTTTTTACACCCTTGTCCTAGTTCTTTTTATATCTCCAAAATAAAAAAAACACTAAACAGTAACTTTAAAAAGGATGCAAAATAGGGTGTATACCTAAATTAACACAGGTTAAATTGGTGTTGTGTATTTTCACGTCTTAAAACAAATATCCACCAAGAATGGTATATCCTTGTACTAGTATCATCAGCTTTACTTTTATTACACTACAATTTTGTTACATTCCTGTAAAAATAAATGAAAAAAGAAGCATTATTAAACCCCATTCAAAATGTCTTGTTTTACTGATGGTTCCTGGTTTACATATGCTGTGTTCATAATCTTGGTGTGGTGCCATATTTGTTAAACAGCATGAAAATATTCATAAAGCGATAATGATTCCTTCAGTGTATGCAAAACTAGCTTTTAAGCAGAGATTTACGGTTGTTCTGCAGTACCCATTCTATTTACAATAAATCTACCAGAGTAAAAGAAAAAAACAACAACAATAAAAGAGATAAACATGCCACAATTACTCTCTCTGTGATTGTTTTCTCTAAATGATATGGACTTTTAGGAGAAATCACTAAGATAAATACTGTATAAATAATTAGCTATTTGTTGCATTTTTTTCCAAAGATGTGTCCAAAACCATGTAAAACATGTAAACCTGAAAGTGAATATGAGTAAGGTTTATCACTCTAGTGTTTATTGTTTTATAGTATTGTTATGAACACATTTAAGTGTGCAATACAAATGTGGATACAATGATATGTCAGGCAGGTGACAGCATTACAGTTTTACCTAAATTAACAAACTTAGACTTTCTGCACTAGCATTATGGATTCTGTTTATAATGAAGACATGACAACTATGATGGATCTGTTTTCAAACAGATCCAAATGAATTTCTTAAGATGCCATTACTTTATATTGAGGTACATGAGGTTTTTGTATTATCTTTGCTATCAAATGTATTGGAATCTCTTATGGAAACAGTAAGGTAGACAAAGCCTAATCCAACAGTGATGATTTGGACCAGATAAAATGATGATTTAGAAATAACTAGCAAATTTATTGCGACATGTATGAAATTTCGTGCCAACATGCAAGTTCTTAATCGACATAGAGAAGTATAGAACATGACAGTATGTATGAAAGAGAATTATGCGTCAAACATTGGTGTATAGAGTGCTACACGACAAATTTTGTCTCAGCCATGGTATGGATATGTATGGAAGTTTTGTGCCAAACTTAGTTGCATTGTTCCCGCATTTCTGCTGTATTCAAATGTGTCGTGTCTATTGCAGACTGCGTCAAACTTTGGCATACGACTATTCATACATACATCTGTCAAACAGGACTATGTCAGTTTTGTGGCTCAAAGGACACCAGAAAACTGGCGCAACCCCATTCATACATGTTGCCCTTAGTCTTTAGTTATGTGTTATATGTTCTGTGTATGTAAGGTTATTAACTTTACACTCTATTGAGTATTAAATGTTTACTACGTATATCTTTAAATCATTCCCAATCCAAAATAACAATATACATACATGTAGGGCTTTGTTCATTCTAATAAACACATTTGAAGAGTGCAATAGAATGTATGTTCCAGGAGTATGCAACTAAATGTCCTTACTATTTGTTGCATATATTTAGTAATCATAAATGTACTGCATTACTTTTCAATCCAGTTAACAAATGATAAATGGTTATATAACCACTAAATGCATATTAAAAAGTTGTTTTTTTTTGGCATTCATTTAGCCAATGCGTTTATTGGCACATTTTCAGCCGCAGCAACAGGTAAACCCTCTTACACATACTGTATATGATCAGTGTGCTGTGGCCAGGGTCGTTGCTAGGGTCCAAAAAAAGCTGGGGCATGGGCCCTCTGTGTTACATTTTGTTCAGGTGGCACAAATGGAGGTCCGACAGTCGGACTGTTTCACTGTTTGGAATACTATTACTTTGTGGGCAACAAAGGGGGCATTATTAGCATTTGGGGTGCTATAGATAGGGAGTTTGTACAGAGGTGGGAATTGGTAGGGAATTCCTGGAAAAGTAAGGAGACTAATATGTTTGTGTAGTTAATTCTGCGGGGATAAATTGTGGCAGGGAGAATACGTTGGTCTGGACCGGGTGGAGAACGAAAAGGGAAAGAGAATGACTCTTACCAGAGAAGAGTTTACCTGTGAGTCCTTGGATTTAACTGTACTGTAATAACTTATATGTCTGCAGAGCACCTGCGTACAAGTGGTATCTACCATTATGTGGTCACTGTATGGTGGTAATAGTGGTCTTAGTGTAATGGTTTTTATTCCGTAACAGTAAAATGGTTTTATTCAGTATCTTTATGGTAACATGGCCACAATATGTCTCTTGTATACTTACGGACCTGCAGAATAAAGATAACATGACAATTAAACTATTCAGCGTAAACTCCAACAAACACTAAACCAAAAAAACAAAGGCACAGTTTCATTTTTTTCCTGTTCATGCCAGAAAAAAATATTTTCCTTTTTTATGGGGGTGGAAAGGGTAAGAGAGAACAGACACATAGATATGTTGGCTGTTTACAGTAACTTATTTAGGCTGCCTGACCCCATTTCAAATGAATTTTCTTCTATAAGATAATCCTTTTAAGTAGAAATAATTTTCCACAGCACACCTACTCCACAGACAGCCATGCTATCAAGTAGGGAACTTGTTGAATAAAAATAGTGGTTTAGCCATTGTCTAGGGTTAGGAGGGACCAAGCTAAAGTTTTACACCAGTTTTG
The DNA here is from genome assembly GCA_025379985.1 of Phyllomedusa bahiana. Taxonomy (NCBI): domain Eukaryota; kingdom Metazoa; phylum Chordata; class Amphibia; order Anura; family Hylidae; genus Phyllomedusa; species Phyllomedusa bahiana. The sequence goes on from JAODAL010031819.1 coordinate 41,313, forward strand.
GTCCATGAGTCTTTAGCGATGCCCCTGACCTGCAGAATGTGTATATTGGGGAGAGCGGTGTTGATATCTTCATACTGTGTGGGATTACACTAGCAGCATTCTAATATGTATACCTGTGTAGTATGGAGGAGAAGGGAAGGTTGGAAGCAGCTGCAACAGGTAAACTGTATAGGCCATCCCAGTAAGTATATACCATGTTTCCCCGAAAGTAAGACAGCGTCTTACATTCTTTTTACCCCCAAACGTCCCACTATGTCTTACTTTCGGGGTATGTCTTATATTGGCAGGTATATGGCCCCATACGCAGGTATAGGGCAGGCTGTAGGCAGGGTATAGGGCCAGCTGTAGGCAGGTATAGGGCAGGTATAAGGCAGGTATAGGGCAGGTATAAGGCAGGTATAGGCAGCTGTAGGCAGGTATAGGGCAGGTATAAGGCAGGTATAGGCCCGGCTGTAGGCAGGTATAGGCAGGCTGTAGGTAATAATATCAAAATAAAAAAATAAACAATCACTTACCTGAATTCCCCGCGCTCTCCGCTCTGCTCTATCTTCTTGCGGCACAGGTGGGTGACATCATCAGACCGCGCACGCAGCATGATGACACACACTGCCTGTGCCGGGAGCGCCGGACAGCTGCGAGTCTGCGGTCGCCCGGAGGCCACTGCGGAGCACGGAGTGCTAGCTCTGTGCCCCGCAGGGGTATCCCTTCACTTATATGCGATCTGGAGGAGTCGCATATAGGTGAAGGAATCGCGCACAGTGTCCGGGCCAGCGCAGCGCCCGGACACTGTGCGCTGTACTCGGCAGTCAGCTATATGCGCTCCCTGAGGAGCCGCAAATAGCTGAAGCGTCCCAGTCGGCGCCCGGGCCATCACAGCGCCCGAGCGCAGACAAAGTACAGTTACTACGTCTTACTTTTGGGGTACGTCTTACATTAGTCGACCTCCCTAAACTCCCACCTACGTCTTACTATCGGGGGTGTCTTACTATCGGGGAAACACGGTAGGTATATAGCTCCCTGGAAGGCATATAAGTTTCTTTAGTAGGTAACTAGGTATATAGATACCCATGGCAGGTAGGTATATAAGCATAGAATCAGATATCCTCATTAATGGAATCTCACAGAGAAGCAATCTCACCTGCTCTCTGACAAATTGAAAGTAGCACCTTTGTGGCTGGGAAAATCCTCTGATCTGACACATATTTGAGGAAAGTATTTTAATCTATTAAAATATTTGTTTTTGTTGGTAGTGATAGTTATTCTTTAAAAACAAAGAGCAACATACACCAAAACTGTTTAGGTCTAAAACTTTCTTTGTTGCCCACAGCAACCAATCACAGTGCCTCTCTAATTTTTCCAGAATACTATAAGAAATGAAAGAGGCGCTCTGTTTAGTTGATGTGGGCAACAAAGTGAGCTGGGAGGAAGGGTGCACGGTCAGATCCAGGAAGACTGCCAGTGAATAATTAGTGGAGTATCATAACAGATTGCATCTGAACGATTAGACTGCTGGCACCAAGAAGGATAAAATGCAATATTTATTAGAGTTACAGCATATTGGCAAAAGACAGCTTACGCGTTTCGGAGTAAAGCACCTCCTTAGATTTTTGAGTTAGTTGCTGTAAGGAAAGAATGAGGCAATTTTACATGCTTTAGTCTAAGAGAGTCAGAAGCTTGTAAATGTGTTTCTTGGATACATAACACATCAACTTTCACTTTTAAAGTATCTTTTCATAGGGAAGAGCGCTTATGGAGAGCATTGAGCCCATTAACATTAAGGGACATTATTTTAATCTCCATCATATATTGAAGGAAAAATAGTTAGTAACTAGTGTTGAGCGATCACGTTGGCCATCGACAAGATAGTCGATGGTCGATAGTAGATTATGATCGATGACCATTAAAGGCTATGGAAGAGCAACAACACCTTCATTCTTACACCCAAACAGGGCTGGAGAAGCTGGAATTAACATCAACAACAGTCAAATGGATATGTGCTACATCTTGGAAACCCACAGGTTATAAAACCCAAAACAAAAAAAATCACACACCATTCACTATCCCTGTCTTGTACCACGCATGACCCTTAAACCTGCATCACCACAAATTAAAAGTGCCAGAAGGCAGTATGATTTGAACCATCATTTTACTTGAACTGGACATTGAATACCCCTGTCCTGGAACGCAGCATGAGCCCAAACCTGCATGACCCCCAGATTAAAAAGTGCCGGAAAAAGGAGTCTTTCAACCACATTTTAAGTTTCACTGGACATTGACTATACCTGTCCTGGGCCACAGCATGAGCCCCAAACCTGCATGACCCCCAGATTCAAAAGTGCCGGGAAAAGGAGTCTTTCAACCACCATTTTAGTTTCACTGGACATTGACTATACCTGTCTTGGACCGCAGTATTACCATTAAACCTGTCTGACCCCCAAATTAAAAAGTCCCGGGAAAAGGAGTCTTTGAACCACCATTTTAGTTGAACTGGACTTTAAAATTTATATCTGTCCTGTACCGCAGAATGACCATTTAAACCTGTTGACCCACAGATTAAAAAGTGCCGGGAAAAATAGGAGTCTTTCAACCATCTTTTTAGTTTCACTGGACAATACTGTCCCTGTCCTGGGTAGTGCTTGCCCTCTGATGAGTGCGGCCCAATTGAGCTTAATTTGGGAAAAATACTGGGGGTTTTAACGCTCTGTTCCACCCAGGTGCCCTTTTTCTTGGCTTTTATTTTTTCTCATTTTACTCAATTTTGTGGAGGAAATTGTCTCTGTACTTTGTTCTCTGTCCGTGCTCCTTTACTCCATGTCCTCTGAATAACCTACATCTGGTCAAGTTTTCCTGTACCTCCCATGTACAATTCAGAGGAATTATTTTACCAGCTATTTTGTACATGAAAGTTTTTAGTAGTTTAATTCTAGAAAACACATTTTAACAATAGGATGGAATCCCACCATGTCTTTGTTTCTCTTTTTTTAATTGTATTAAATGGGTTTTCTCAATATGGATTTATAGCTATGTTAAAGATCTTGCAAAAGTAATTTTTCAATATGTGTCCTTAACAGTGCCTACCCATTCCCGTTTTCTGCAGCACCCCCACCCTTGGCCCTCTTGACAATGTTTATAGAACTAAAGTCTGTTAGAAACAACATTTTTTTTATAATAGGACCTGTAGTATAGCTGCATGTCACAGCAAAATGCCCCAAAAATTCAAAGCATGACCCTTGAGCCATTTGGACAATTGTGAAGAACAAATGTCTGTTTTGAAACAACATTTTTTTTATAATAGGACCTTTAGTATAGCTTTCATTCAAAGCAAAGTGCCCCCAAGATTCAAAGCATGACCCCTTTAGCCACTTTGGTCCCAAATTTTGAAGAACAAAAAGTCTGTTGAAAAAAACATTTTTTTATAATGGACCTGTAGTATAGCTGATTTCAAAGCAAAATGCCCCCAAAATTCAAAGCATGACCCTTGAGCCACTTTTGGGACAATTGGAAGAACAAATGTCTGTTAGAAACAACATTTTTTTGTAATAGGACCTGTGTTATTGCTGCATTACAAAGAGCAGACCCAAAAAATAAAAGAAATGACTTCTCAGCCACTGTTAAAAATTGTGAGGGAGAAATGCCACTTGAAGCCCATTTTTGTTCCAAAGGACCATGATTATTGCTGTATCTACAGCTAATGACCCCAAAAAAATTATAAATATGACTTTTCAGCCCCTTTAAAAATTGTGAGGGAGAAATGCCCCTTAAAAGCCACATTTCTGTTCCAAAGGATCATGATTATTGCTGTATCTCACAGCTACATGACCCAAAAAAAATATTTAAAAATGACTTTTTCAGCCACTATTAAAAATTGTGAGGGAGAAAATGCCACTTAAAAGCCACATTTCTGTTCCAAAGGACCATAATTATAAGCTGTATCTCACAGCAACATGACCTCAAAACCATTGACAATGCGAAAACTTCTAAAGATAATGGTAAAGGAATATGGTGTTGTATGAAACTTCTGTCTTTTACAGTCTCTCACGCAAAAACCCGCAAAAGAATGTTGGAAAAGAGATAAAAATTTCAGTATAGAAATGATCATTTTAAAAAACATTTTTCAAGAGGACCATTTCTGTTTGAAGAGGAAAGTGAAGTAGATCGGCAACTAATCGGTGACCTCTGCAATTGGGGCCACAATATCATCAGAGATCCATGCCTGATTCATCTTGATGAAAGTCAAACGATCCACATTATCTGTGGAAAGCCGGATGCGTTTGTCTGTAATGACTCCGCCAGCTGTGCTGAAGGTCCGCTCAGATATGACGCTGGCTACTGGGCAGGACAACACCTATATGGCGTGGCGAGCGAGCTTGGGCCATTAGTCCATTTTGGATACCCAGAAGTCTATTGGGTCCGAAACACATCCAAAAACATCGGTGTTGAGACGCAGATAGTCGTGCACCATGATCTTAAGCTGGTCTCTGTGTGTTGGATGTGTGCCCTGCATTGCATGCGTTGGTGAGGTGGTAAACAAAGATCTTGCAAAAACAAGTCATTTTGCAATATGTGTCCATAAACAGTGTCCTACCTATTCCTGTTTTTGACAGCACCTTCACCCTTGAGCCACTTTTGACAATTGTTTATGAACAATTGTCTGTTAAAAACCACATTTTTTAGAATAAGACCTGTAGTCTAGCTGCATTTCACAGCAAAATGCCCCCAAAAATTCTAAACATGACCCTTGAACCACTTTTAACAATTGTGAAGAACAAATGTCTGTTAAAAACCACATTTTTTAGAATAGGACCTGTAGTATTGCTGCATTTCACAGCAAAATGCCCCGAAAAATTCAAAACATTGCCCTTGAGCCACTTTTGACAATTGTGAAAACTAATGTCTGTTAAAAACCACATTTTTTAGAATATGACCTGTAGTCTAGCTGCATTTCAAAGCAACATGACCACAAAAAAATTATAAAAATGACTTCTCAGCCACTGTTAAATATTGTGAGGGAGAAATGCCACTTAGAAGCCACATTTCTGTTCCAAAGGACCATGATTCTAGCTGTATCTCACAGCACCATGACCCAAAACCATTGACAATGCGAAAAATTCTAAAGATAAAGTGAGTAAATGGAATACGGTTTTGTCTTTAAAACCCCTTGGGTTTGTCTTTGACAGTCTCCACACCGAAAAACCCAGCAAAATTATCTTTTTGGAACTGAGATTAAAAAATTGAAGAGAGAAATAATCTTTTTAAAAAAACTTTTTTCAAGAGGACCATTTCTGTTTGAAGAGGAATGTGAAGTAGACCGGCAACTAATCGGTGACCTCGGCAATTGGGGCCACAACATTATCAGAGATCCATGCCTGATTCATCTTGATGAATGTCAAAAGATCAAACATTATCTGTGGAAAGCGGATGCGTTTGTTGTAATGACTCCTCCAGCTGTGCTGAAGGTCCGCTCAGATATGACGCTGACTGCTGGGAGGACAACCCTCTATGGCGTGACGACCCGAGGTCGGGCCATTCATCCATTTTGGATACCAGAAGTCGATTGGGTCCGGAACACATACAAAAACACGGTGTTGAGACGCAAGAAATAGTCGTGCCCATGACTTAAGCTGGTCTCTGTGTGTTGGATGTGAGTCCTGCATTACATGCGTTGGTGAGATGGTAAATAAAGATTGCCAGGGGTCACCCATTAGGCTTCTGCCACCTTGCCTGCTGCCGCTGCTGCCGCTACGGCTGCTTGGCACTCTACTGCTGTCACGTCGCTGATGTTTTTTCCACCGTAGACATTTGGGGAATGTGAAGCAGACGCAACAGATGTCTCCAGTTGATCAATCGGCAAGGTCTCCAATTTCCTGCATTTTAATCTCTATTTGGGTGGGTGGAAGCAAAGTGCTGAGGGTTTTGTTTTGTACCGGGGATCCAGGAGGGTGGCCACCCAAGTAACTGTTGTTCATTTTGATGGCTTTAATGCGAAAGGGTCATGTTGGAGGAAATGGAGCATCCAAGCACTCATGTGAGAGATGGAGCCTTGATTTCCCAAGTTCTGGGTCGAGGGGCACTAGCAAAAATGATCTTCCTCATCTTCCTCCTCCGCCTCAAATTTCGCGTCAACCTCTTTCCAAGGCAGGGGCCGTCGGGAACGTCCCGTGTCTAGGAATACCTTTCCCCCCTCCTCCGCTGCCTCCGGCACAGCTTCAACACAGCCCTGACTTGCCTGAGATGATGCAACCCTGAGAGCTGATGCGCCACCTTTGCACTAGCTTGGACCCCGAACCACTGCCTATGAAGAGCGATTTAAATTGTAAAAAATGTCGGGCCTTTTGGATTTGACGGAGAGAAAGGCTCCGTGTCCGCATCTGTGTCCGTTCCCTTCCCCCGTCGCTGGCGGGACCTGTTGTTTCAGAGTGTACAACGATTGTTCCAGAACTAAGATCACCACAATGCTCATGCTGACAAGGGCATTGTCCGCACTGACCATTTTGGTGGCTTCATCAAAACTGGCAAGGATGGTGCAGAGGTCTTTCACTGCCTCCAACTCGGGGCTAAAAACCCCAGGGCCGCACCCGCTTGTCAG
>JAODAL010031820.1:0-47896 GCA_025379985.1 Phyllomedusa bahiana
CCACTTCGTTCCCGCGGGAACCCCCAAAGTTTGAAACGGGGAACGAACCGAAGGTTTTTTCCTTTAAATTCTAAAAAGAATTCCACTTTTTTAGAAAACGTTCGCCCATCTCCCAGCCCAAATTAAAAAAATTTTTCATGTGGAAAAATGTCTATGTAGGTGGCCCCCCAAGGGTTTGGTTTTATGTTTAAAATGTCTAACAGACTTTTTTAAAAGTGTAATTTGTAAGGAAAAAACCCGCCCCCCTTCCAAAAAAAAGTGTCCCTACCTTGTGATTTTAAATTTTTTTTAGCCTTTACATTCTTTGGGAAAAATTTCTTTAAAAAACACATGAAAATGCAACCCCTTACATTGCGACACGTAAAATGAGTTTATCAAGGAACTGGCATAGTTCCCCACCCCCCCGCAGAGGGCGCAGACAAGAATTTTTGGGCTTGGGGCCCAAAAGGATATCCTTTTTTGGCACAAAATTTCTTTAGGAATATGTTGGATTAAAGGGGCCCCGGCAAATTTTTTTGTGTCTTAAAACCGGCGCATTTTAAATTTCAAAAATTGGGCCATTTTGTTTCTCACGGAAAAAATGGGGAGAAAATTTTCCCGGGAAATTTTAAATTTGGGTTTTAAGAAGGGTAAAGAAAAAGACGTTTGGGTAATAGAATATTAAAAAAACAAAAAAAGGGCCCCAAAAAAAACAAAAAAAGGTTCAAGCCCCAGTGAATGTTTCTAATTAACAAAAGACATAGTATCGTTTTTGGGGTTAGGGTGTCTAAAAGCACTGTTTTATTTGGTGTAGTCAAGAGTTCTTTGGGGAAATTTTATTGCAAAAGATGGGATGGGCCCGCCCTTCCCCCCCTTTTGTCCTTTATACTAGAACCCTAAAAGTGGGGGGTTTGACCAAAATTTGAAAAACACTGGAAACCAAAACAAATTAGTAGCAATCCTGGATCAAGGCATGTTAAAAAAAAGGGCTTTTATGAAGAAAAAATTTATAAAATGGGGAAATTGAAAATTTTTCGGGAAATTTGGGCAAAAAACACATAATTTTAAAAAAATTTAAACCAAAAAATTATGTTTACGTTTTTGGGGCTTGGGGGAAAATTGGGGTTACTCACCCAATTTGGAAATTAACTTTAATTTGGGGAATTTTGTAGGTCTGGGAAGACTTCTCAATTTGAAAAATTTTTAATTATGGTCACTAGATGATATAGCAAAAAAAATGGGAGCTGAAAAAATTCCCAAGATTTAAATTTAAACCCCTATAATTATTTGATGGATTAAATTATAGATAGCAAGACGAAAACATTTTAAAAAATTTTTCCCAACCAAAAAAATGTTTTCCCAAATATAAGAATGCATTGACAAAAACAAAGAAAATTTTTTTAAAAAAAATTAAAACTATTTGTGTAGACTTACATAATGAAGGGAGGAGTGGAAAAATGGAAAAAAAGGGAATAAATTTGTAGTTACCCTTTTAAAATAATATCAACAGTTTGGGATCAAAAGAAAAAGTGAAGCCTTTGGGGATTTCTTTTCAATTGTTTGGAAATATAAATTTTGGCCCTTATTCACTATTTGCTTGTTTTACTTGCATTATTTTTGTTTTTTATATTTGTAACATGCTAAATTGTTCAATAAAATAATTCGTAAAAAATCACAACACAAAATAGACAAAGGGACACAACACCAAAACTTAGGGACAGATTTAAATGTAAATAAATAAAGACTAAGGGGGACAAGGGATGAAAACCCGGGCTTGGTCCAAAGACTTTTTTTTGTTTTCCCCTAGAACCCCAACAGAGCTAAAAACTATATGAAAAGAAAAAAATTTGGGCTCTGATTGGTTTGCTATGGGGAACAAAGAAAAATTTTTAACCTAGACGTTTTTCATAATGTGCCCTTAAAGGGCCCCGGGTTTACACGGGTTATTCCCGCCCCTATTGGCGCCCCTAATGGGGGCCGGATTTGCCTTTTAGTAGGGCCCCAAACCCCCGGCAGGGAATTAAAAGGTAATCCACTGCTCTCATTGGAAAAAGTGGAATCCCTCGGGTCCTCCCCCCCCGAATCCGCCGCGGGGGGGGAAAATGGGCATGCACATTATTTTTGGCGCGAAACCCCGAAAAATGCTTGCTATGGGGGGGGGGAGCGGCGCCCCCGGGGGCGCTCCGGCCCCCCCCCCCCGCCCCAAACCCCTTTTTCCGGGGGGAATTTTTTGGGGCTCAATTCGGCGCACAAATCCCTTTGGGAATAAGCCCATTGAACACGGGCCTTTAAAGGGCGACATGCCCTGGGGTTGGTCATTTTTTAAAATGTTCGGAGTGAAATGCGCCAAAAGAGAGTGGTCCACCTTTTTTCCTGATGTGTGGATTGTCGAATGCATAAGTTTGACACAGTGTGCCGTTCAACATTTATAAATGTGGGACGGCAAAACAAGGTGCATAATTGCTTGATGCATCAAGTGCACCAGTTTAAATGTGGTCTGCCAGAGCCCAAAGTTTTCGTAAGCCCGTGTTCACACGGCTTATTCAAGCCGTAATTGCGTGCCGGACTGCGCTCGCAATTCCGGCTTGAATAAGGGGCGGGTGCGGGGGCGCTGCCCGCCGGCCCCATAGACTTGCATTATCCACGGCACGTATTGCGCCTGGATACTGTGCATGTCAATTTCTCCCCGCCAGGCGGATTCGCCGAGCTTGAAGGAGCGACAGAATCCACTGTTCTCTATGAGAACTGTGGATTACCGTAATTACTGCGACGGATTGGAGCCGTACTGCAGCGCAAATCCGGCGCGCAGTACGGCTCCAATCCGACGCGAAATAAGCCGTGTGAACGGCCCCTAATGGAACTAAATTTGCCATTAGGGTAAAAAAAAATCCATTACTTCTCAACTCATAACAGTAAAATAATAAAAAGTAATTTATGATAATAATCAAACTATCTTAAATGAAATTATATAAAATTAATATTAAATTATATAATATCCAAAAAATATAAAATGATCTCCTATAAAATGTATTTAAAATTAATATTATCTAAAGTTAATATTCAGTTACATTATTTAAATTAACTAAACCAATACTGCATCTACTATAAATCCCGTTCTCTATCAGAGTTAACCTAGTATTATCAGTGATTACAAACACATCACAGCAGGCTAGAAATGAAAGAAAAGCCATTAGAATAGCATGTTAGGAATAGAAACCATGGTAGTGATCTTGCATGTTGGACCTCAAGTCTCAGTGAGTTGGCTTTTGCCGTATGTAAAATAAAGGCTGACCCACTAACCTACATTTTGGTTAATAAAAATTAATGTACAATATAAAAGTACCAAAAAAAGTATTTTGTAAGTTTTTAATTATAAAAAAAAAATGAAAAATATATCAATCCTAATTTTTTTTATAATTAACATAAAAAAATTTACATTAGAAAAACGACTCAATGAACTGCTTTAAACTCCATAGACGAGAAGAACAGAAGCTCCTAAACCTCAACCATGCTGTTAAATGTTTCTCTTTCTACTACATCACAATGCTCTCCGTGTGTCGATCTCAATTTGTGGTTAGAATGTTGCAATAGATACAGTAAGTAGGTACTACTGCCAATCATAGTTAAAGAGAACCTGTCACATAGATTATGCCCCCTTGCTGAGGACAGCACAAGCTAGTGACAGACATGCTGTTTCCAGCGCTGTGTCCCTTATTCTGTAAGATGCTGTAGTTTTAGAGTATTTAATGCTCAAATATTATTCATGAGCAGGTGTTAGCCCGCCCACCAAAGGCTAGCCCCGCCCACTGATAGTTATTCTCATGTTTCTATCTATTTAAAGTATCAGGTTTATCAGTTGAGGTGGGCGGAGCTAGCATCAGGTGGGCGGGGATTTAAATGACTGACTCTTTTCTGGCTGAAAACTGCAGATTTGAGCACTAAATACTAGAAAGCTACAGCATCTTACAGAATAAGGTACACAGCACTGGAAACAGCAGGTCTGTAACTATCTTGTTCTGTCCTCAGCAAGGGTGGCATAAACTATGTGACAGGTTCTCTTTAAGAACGGGAACATTTGTATTCTTACTGTTACTTCTCTTCGCTATTTCTGATTTTTTTATTTTCGTTTTCACAACATTAAATGAAACAAATTTTAATCAGATGGTGATCAGTGTGGAAATTAATTTGGCTGCTGTCAGTCTTTATTCTACATACGGCAAAAGCCGGCATTGTGTTGCCCCAAGCAAGATCACTACCATAGGTTCTATTCACTATTCATGCTATTCATGCTATTCTAATGGCTTTTCTCTTATTTCTAGCCTCCTATGCTGTGTTTGTAATCACTGATAATACTATAATAATAGGATTTATGGTAGATGCTATATTGGTTTTCTAATTGTATATTGTTTAAAGAATTATTAATTTTATTAAATATAATTATCATTATATAATAATATTATTTGTATATAATTTAATTGTAAATAAATGTAATATTATTGAATTAGACATTAATTTAATATTATATCATTTTAAAATAATTTTATATTATTGGGAAATTATTTTATGTAATATAGTTTTATAGTTAATATTAGTGAGCATGGCCATAGCTATCAGGAATTCAGTGGAGTCTTTTCTGGTGCACAAACCATTGCGCTTACTATGCAGCAAAGATAGACTTTGCACCAGAATTACCCTGCGCTCCACCTACAATGTGCCAAATGTATGAACCGCAGTAAAACAGTTTCATACATAATAGGGCATTCTACACTGCTCTAAAACTATTTAGAACGGGCGTGTCTGTGCCTAGTTCATACATGTTGCCCCAAAAAACCTGTCTAAATCCTGACTTACAGATGTGTGAACTGTTCTGCATCAAAATCTGACCCGACACTTTGGTATGAGGCAATTCTATGGGGGCGTGACACTCCTGATGTGTATGAAGCACTTATGAATGTGTCGCGACAAAATGTGGAGCCAAACTGTCGTACCAATCCATACCAATTTCATAGTGGCAATACTGAGGTAAGTTTTGGTGCATACACTCTAAGCGCTACTTTTTGGCGCATTAATGTATCTCTCAAAGGGACACATTTATAAAGTGCTGTGAGACGCTTAATACACACTGACGTATGCTGCACTAACTTACTAACAAGTACAACGGTCAAGACAGCACTGTCCATACATGTCCCCTAAACCTTTATATTGGCAACAAAAGTGTCACCCTTACCTAAGCAGTATACAGATATGGTAAAGGTACCAAATACATTTCATGTTCTAGTAAATATATGCTGTGGTGCAGGGGCGTAACTAGAGAAGCCTGGGCCCCATAGCGAACTTTTGGATGGGGCTCCCTACCCCCCCCCCCCCCTTGCCCACCTCCCTTATCACGAACATTTACCAGGACATGCTGTTAGATAATACAAGGGGTGAATACTTCACCTTACATCTCACTATCATACTGCTACCAGACAAATCCCACTATACCAAGACCAACATTACTAATAACCCTATGACATAGGAACCTGATTATACCGCCAGAACATGACCATAAAGTGACTGAATAATACCCCTACACTTTTAAACTGATCAGTACACAAAGACCAATATTTACCGCCATATAGTGACCATATAGTGGTATATACCAGTGTACACAGGCTCTGCAGACTGTATATAACCACCATACAGTGACCATATAGTGGTAGATACCAGATACACAGGTGCTTTGCAAATAGTTTACTTACATTTAGGGCCTCACAGGTGACGTCTTTTCTGAGGAGTCGTTCACTTTCCCTTTTCTTCTCTATTCGGTCCAGACCTCCATGATGACTCCATCCACCACTCGTCCCTGTAGAATTTACAACACAAATACCTGAGAATCCTCACTTTTTTTTATCATTTTCCCAACTGAGTGCCCCCTTCCCTCATGAAAAAACTCCCATTTATAATGGCCCAAATGGTTAAGAATTACTCCCGGGTAATTATGGGGCTCCCCCAGTCGGTATGTAGGTACAACAGGGCCCCCGGGCGGTAGCTTGGCACCCACCGGGCAGTAGCTAGAGGAGATGTAGGCAGCTTCGGGCCCCCGGACGGTAGTTTAGGGTTCCCATGTAGGTACAATGGGGGCCCCCCCTGTAGTTTAGGCCACCCCTGAATGTAAATCGGGCCTCTGTAGTTTAGGGCCCCCTTATAGGCAAAAATAGTCCCCCCCCCCAGTAATAGTGCCCCCTGTAGGCAGAATAGTCCCCCCCCCATAGATTAGGGCCCCCTTGTAGGCAGAATAGTCCCCCCCATAGATTAGGGCCCCCTTGTAGGCAGAATAGTCCCCCCCCCGTAGATTAGGACTCCCCTGTAGGCAAATAGTTCCCCCCAGTCTTTTAAGCCCCTGTAGGCATAGTTCCCCCCTCTAGTTATTAGGCTCCCTGTAGGAAATATTTTCCCCCCCCCCCTAGTTATTAGGGCCCCTTGTAGAAATATTCCCCCCCACAGTTAATGGGGCCCCCCTGTAGGTATATTTCCCCCCCCCAGTAATAGAGCCCCCTGTGGGTTATAGTTCCCCCCAGTAATAGTGCCCCTGTAGGTATAGTTGCCCCCCCAGTAATAGTGCCCCCTGTGTATAGTTTCCCCCCGCAGTAATAGGGGTCCCCTGTAGGTATTGTTGTCCCCCCCAGTAATAGTGCCCCCTGTATGTATAGTTTCCCCTCCCCAGTAATAGGGCCCCCTGTAGGTATAGATCCCCGCAGTAATAGGTCCCCCTTGTAGGTATAGACCCCCCACCCAGTAATAGGGCCCCCTTGTGGGTATAGACCCCCCAGTAACAGAGCCCCCTTGTAGGTATAGATCCCCCAGTAATATGGCCCCCTTGTAGGTATAGCCCCCCCCCAGTAAAAAGCCCCTTGTAGGTATAGACCCCCCCAGTAATAGGGCCCCCTGTAGGTATACCCCCCAGTAATAGAGCCCCTTGTAGGTATAGACCCCCCAGTTATAGAGCCCCCTTGTAGGTATAGACCCCCCCAGTAATATGGCCCCCTTGTAGGTATAGACCCCCCCCAGTAATAGGGCCCCCTTGTAGGTATAGACCCCCCTCCCCCCAGTAATAGGGCCCCCCCCCCGTAGCTTATTACTCACCTGGCCGCGCCCCCCCGCGTCCCCGTCTCCTTCTGGCCCCAAGTGCTGCTTTAGGTTTGGGGGCCCGGGAGGACAGGAAGCTCGGCAGGCCGCGCGGTGACGTCACGGCCGCCGCCCCGCCTGCAGAGCTAGGTACGGCAGGGGCAGGGAGCGCACAGCGCTCCCTGCTCCGCCGTTCATCTTAATTGTATGTGCGTCGCACGGACGTGCATACACTTAAGAGAGGGCATTTGTAAAGCAAGGGGGCGGAGCCTGCCGGCGGCGCCCCCCCTTGCCTCACAGACCGACCACGCAGCTCTGCACCTGCCGCAGTGTACTGTTGTGTTCACTGCCGGCGGGCCCAGGAGCGGCATCTCCGGGGTAGCAGAGGTGATAGCAGCTGCCCCGGGGCCGTGGGGCCCCCCCAAGCCACCGGGCCCTGTAGCAACTGCTACCCCTGCTACCCCTGTAGTTACGCCCCTGCTGTGGTGGATTAAGGCGTTTCTTTTATTTAACCCCTTAAGCTTCACGCATGAAAAGTAGTTATAGTTAAAAATGTTTAGTTTTTGCCTCCTTGCATTTCAACAGTTGTAACTTTTTTATTTTTTCCATGACGCAGTTGTATGAGGCCTCGTTTTATTCGAGACGAGTTTTACTTTATGGGGGAATAGTTTAAGTTCACTTATAGATAATTGCAGAATTTTTTAAAATTTTTTTTTTTTTTTTACATTTATTTTTTTTACACCATTCACATTTCACACTTACTAACGTGTTAGATTAACTAATATGTGTAGTTTTTTTTCTGTGTGTAATGTGTGCACAATTATTTTTTATTAAATATTTTTATTTTATTATTTTTTTCTTTTTTTTTCTATTCTTCTGCTGCGGTGATGATCTGCGGCACTCAAAGGGTTAAAGCACCGGGGTGCGGAGGTTTCCCCCACTCCCTGGTGCTCGTAGAAGCTGCGCTGGGATCAGGGTTGTGTAGTACCCCCCGTTCCAGCCTTTTTTGCGGCACGGGGCACCGCAAACTCAAAGTCTGCGGTCCAAAAGCGTCGCTGTAGACGAACGACCTAAAATGCCCGATGTAAAAAAGACGGGGTGGTCTTTAAAGGGAGTTTTTTTTACTTTACAGCAAAAGTGGTAGACACCATGACTACTATAGATGGGTGTTTACACAGGCGCTGGGTGTTTACACAGTTGTGTCATATTATTGTGACCACTTCCAATTTTATGTTGGCAGCGCATAGGTCACATGTGGTTAGCTGGGTGGAAACTCTGAAATTGTGTAGTTTGTTAACTGTTTACATGGTGTTGTGATGTAACTGTACCATGCATGGACAAATGGCACCATTGTGAATAAGCGACATGGAAACTGCAGAACACCATGTGCCATTGAAGAAATAGGTGACTGTAGGCTGACAGGGTATGGAAAGTTTAACTGACATGATATGGGACACGCCCCCCATAAAAATGAGCATAGGGGGTAAAGGGGGGCTCAGCAGATGGAGGGTTTTTACTGCATCTCTGCAAAAAAAAGTTGAAGCGATGATTGACAATAATTGTCTTTTCTGATGTCATGTTTTCTACTTCATTGAATGGATGGATGTAGTGTGTCAAGTTAGAGAACAAACACCCTGCAACCACTGCTGGAAGAACACAAGCTTGGTGCACTTTATGCTTGGTGTTATTTTTGTGTCTTTTTGGGCCTACTCATCCTTTGGGGAAAGGGGGTTTCAAATGTTTTTGGAATGAATCTACCCTTGCAGTTCACTACACCCATTAGCTGTTTGTCGCCCCCTTGGGAGAGTGGATATTCCACCAAGAAATGCAACTGTAAAAGGGGCTAAAAATGTTCAACTTTTGGTTGGGAAAAGTGTATGCAATTTTTCCCAAAGTAAGCCCTTCCTTGAAATCCCCCTTTTAAACCCCCCAAATTTTGACCACCTCTTTTGTAGTTGGCTCTATCGATCCCCTCCATGCACCTTCCAGGAGCTCTGAGATACAGTCAGCATGGCCCTGGATACCTGTGACAACCTACCAGTACCTTATTAACCCACTCCTAGCCTATCTAGCTGCTATGAGTGCTGCAGGTGATGGTTACTCTGAACATTAACTGGTGGTCATAATAATGTGACTCAACTGTATAGAAATTATTTGACCCTTTGGGGGTAAGAAAAATGCCCAAAAGATGTTCCCCCCAAAGCAAATCTAAAGATTGTTTGTCTTTCCAGTAAAAGTTTTTTTTCGTCACTTCCATCAAAATTTCTAGTAAAAAGAAAAATTTCACTTTTGGATCTTTATCTGCCTAGAAAATTGCAGCTTTTAAAATTATGAATGGTTTACAATTGTCTACTTTTGGGTGGAAGCACCCGGGTGGACTTAGAACAATAATTTAGTTCTTAATGTGCACATCTCAGAAAAATAGTTAATTAACATGGAATCTGGTGGATATAGCATTAGATCTAAATTTCTTTCCCTTTTTTTTTTAAAAAATTTAAATGCTGGTGGTGTATAAAAACCTGTAGGTTATATCTGAGGAATAAATTGCATTATGATATAATTTTGGACACTTTGCAGCTGATCCCATATATACCTCAAAGCCCTGTATTACAGTGTATGGTTTAGAAGTACAGCAGCACGGCATTTCTGATTGCAGGTTAAGATATTTTAGGGCTGTTTTTATGTCTGCTACAATTAAAAAGAACTATTATAACCATGTTTGTGTGCAGCTATGGTGATAGATCGTGCTATAACACCATGCAAAAAGTGTACTTTCTTCATCTCTTTCATCCCTGTAATCTTATGTATGGTACTCCCATAGTCAACAGGTTTCTTATCTTTGCATTTGGAAATTTACACAACCAGAAGGAACTGAACTTCTGCAGAGATGTAGAAACCACATGGCAGTCCATGTATATCTTGGGAGATAGGAATTCAAACTCTGTTTCTTCTCTGTGTAAGTTGGGCATACCCCTAAGGAAAGCCTAAAAAATTTTGCCGATTTTCCCAAATCTTAGCTTGAAAAAAATCAAGCGATACCTTTTAGAGGCTATACCGCCCAAAAAGGTATGCGAATCTTCATCTGAACTTTCTTTTAATACGGTCAACATTTTAAAAACAACCATGCTTGAAATCCTAGATAAAAATTTTTCTTACCCAAAAGAACTTTTAACCCTCCTGCTTTGCAAGAAACCATAACACACGCAAAGGGTGTTTTTTGTTTTTAGGTTCTGAGCCTTGAGAACAATTGTGGGGCTCCCGGTTGTCAGAACTCCAATAGTGAAATATAAAAGGCCTATCTTAAGGATCCAAAGGACAGGACATCAATGTTAATCCCTTAACCAGGGGTGTAACTAGAGAAGCTTGGGCCCCATAGCAAGCTTATGTATGCCCCCCACCTGCCCGCCCGAACTTTCCGGACCCCTTTGGTCATCCATTATAGATGATACAAGGGTGAAACCCAAATAAATTTCACCATCATACCGCTATCAGACAAATCCCACTAGCCCCGGATTAACATTACCAACAGCGCTACGACATCGGAACCTGTCTATACTGCCAGAACATGACCACACATTCCCTCCACACAGTGACTGAATAATACCCCTACACTATTACTGATCAGTATACAAAGACCTAAATTACCACAATATAGTGGTATATACCAGTGTACATAGGTGCTCTACAGACTGCATATTACCACCATACAGTGACCATATAGTGGTAGACACCAGTATACACAGGCTCTGCAGACTGTATATTACCTCCATGCAGTGACCATATAGTGGTAGACACTAGTGTACACAGGCTCTGCAGACTGTATATTACCTCCATGCAGTGACCATATAGTGGTAGACACTAGTGTACACAGGCTCTGCAGACTGTATATGTCCACCATACTTTCACCATATAGTGGTAAGTACCAGTGTACACAGGCTCTGCTGACATATAAGTGATTACAGTGCAGTTACATCTTGTGACTCACAGGTGACGTTTTTCTCACGAGTCGTTGACTTTCCCTTTTGTTCTGCATCCAGTCCAGACCATCATGACGACTTCTCCTGGCCACCACTCATCCCCACAGATTTAGACACAAATATCTTAGAATCGTCACTTTTCCAGCATCTCTCTCCCTGTCCCCCACCTCTGTATAAACTTCCAAGAGGTGGCAGAGCGTGTACAGGCCATAGCTTAGAGGCCCAGTCTCCTGGAGGGGAGGGGAGGAACAGAGGATTCACCCCCTGGAGATTGTATTACAGCTATGGCCTGTACCCCTCAGAATCATGTTACCAGGTAGACCCCCATTAGATAGGTTGGTAGGCCCTTAAGGTCTCAATTAGGCAGGTAGGTTACAGGTAGATAGTTAGGTAAGCAGTAGTTAGGCCCCAGTTATGTAGGCAGCCCCCCAGGTAGATAAGTAGGCTGTAGGTAGGCCCCAGGTAGCTAAGTACGCAGGCCACAGGTAGGTTGTAGGTGGGCCCCAAGTAGGTAGGCTACAGGTAGGTAGGTAGATTGGCCATAGGCAGGCAGCCCCCAGGTTGCTAAGTAGGCTGTTGCTTTATAGGTAGGCAGAGTATAGGGGCCATTTAGGTAGGCAGGCAGGGTTTAGGTAGGCTATAATAGCCATATAGGTAGGCAGGCAGGGTTCAGGTTGGCTATAGGGGGTCATATAGGCAGGGTTTAGGTAAGCTATAGGAGCCATATAGGTAGGCAGGCAGGGTTCAGGTAGGATATAGGGGGTCATATAGGCAAGCATAGTTAAGGAAGGCTATAGGGTGTCGTATAGGTAGCCAGGCAGCGTCAGGTAAAATATAGAGGGTCTGGCAAGCTATAGGAGGGATCAGGAAGGCTATTGGTGGTCAGGCAGGCTATTAGGGGGGGACAGGCTATAGGGTTCAGGCAGGCTATAGGGGGTTCATATAAGTTGGCTATGGGGAGTGTAAGGTAGGCTATAGGGGGGTCAGGCAGGCTGTAGGGGGTCATATAGGTTATCTATGGGGGTGTCAGGCAGGCTATAGGGGGTCAGGCAGGCTATAGGGGGTAAGGCATACTGTAATGTAAAACAAACAAACAAAAAAAAAGAAATGCCTTACTCACCTACCCCATGCTCCCTCGCAGCTTGGCTCCTGGTCAGTCCCAGTGCTTGGCGCAGTCGGCGCGATAATATGACATCATTGAGCTTTCCACGCCAGGGGGCCCAGGCACTCAGAGGCAGGATGCGCCGGGCCGCACAGCTCCCCTGGCAGTGAACTGTTATGTTCACTGCTGGCGGCCGCAGGAGCAGAACTACCTCGGAAGCAGACGTGGTAGCAGCTGCCCCAGGGCCTGGGCCCTCTAAGAACCTAGGCCCTGGGGCAGCTGCTACGTCTGCTACCTCGGAAGTTACGGCCCTGTTTTTAGCAATATATGCATGGAAACAACAGTGTGGGCTCAGGAGCAGAGCCTGCTTCATATAAAGGTGGGCAGGGCCGGCCTACAGGCGGGTAGATGGGCTGCCACCTGGGATACTGCAGCAACGTTCTCTAGAAGGGAGAGGGGCGCCGCTACAACAGTCACTGGTGGGAGCACTGCCCACCTCGTCCGCCGATTACTATCTATCTCTGAGCAGCCGTTTTACAATGGCCATGCAGAGTCAACAGCTGCACACACCCTGTGCGTGTCAGTGTTACATGCCCCCTTGTAGCCAGTATTACATGCCCCCGGTAGCCAGCATTACATGCCCCCAGTAGCCAGTATCACATGCCCCTAGTAGCCAGTATCACATGCCTCTGTAGCCATTATAGTCATGTAATACTGGCTACAGAGGGAATATAATACTGGCTACAGGGAGCATGTCATGTTATCTATAGGGGGCATATAATGCTGGCTACAGGGGAATTGTACTAAATGCAGGGGGCATGTAATAATGGCTACAGGGGGCATGTAATACTGGCCACAGTGGCATGTTATACTGGTGACAGTGGCATGTAATACTGGTTACAGGGGCATGTAATACTGGCTACAGGGGGCATGTAGTGCTGGCTACAGTGGGCATGTAATGCTGGCTACAGGAAGCATGTAATGCTGGCTACAGGAAGCATGTAATACTGGCTACAGAGAGCATGTAATACTGGCCACAAAGGGGCATGTAATACTTGCTACAAGGGGCAAGTAATACTGACTACAAGGGGGTAGTTAATACAACCTACTGGGGGCATATAATACTACCTACAGGGTGGAAAATAACACTACCTACAAGGGGGTTTATATACCTATCTACTAGAGGCTTATGTACATACCTACTGGGGGACCATTATATACCTACCTACGTACTGGGGTTTCTATATTCCAACCAACAAAGGCACTTTATACCTACCTACAGGGGGCCTATATAGCTACATACTAGGGACCTATATTCCTATTTATTGGGGAGGCCTATATAACTAACTATCCACTTAATAGGGGACCTACATACATACCTAATGGGGGCTATACAGCTAACTAATTGAGGGCTACCTATCTAAAAAGGGGTTTACCGATCTGCCTACCTAGTTTGGGGGGGGTGTACCTACATATTGGGGGATATAACTTCCTCCTATATGGGAATACAAAATAAGACTAAAACTTGGTGCACAATTGGGAGCCCCATAGCTCTGTGTGATCACTTTCATTAGAGGCACAAGGGGGTCTTTATTACCATTTGGGGTGCTATAGGTGGTGAGTTTGTACAGCATTAGGAATTGGTAGGGAAGTGTTGGAAAAGTGAGAGTCCAAGATGTTTGTTTTGTAAATTCTACTGTGAAGAGTCATGGCTGGGAGAAGTTGTCAGATGGAGAAGAAAAAGGAAAAGAGGACAACCCAAAGAAGAGAACAACTTATCAGAAACGTCTCCTGTGAGTCCATGGATGTAACTTTACTGTAATCAGCAAAACAAAGAGAGGGGAACCAGCTCACCTGTGGGATCCTGTTGTCTCGGTGGAGCAATGGCAGTGGGTAAACGACTCCCAAACAAACTCCAGCAAACAAATGCACTCACAGTGCAAGCCAGCTTCACACCGAGGAGGAGAAGGAAAATCCAGCCCAAAGAGGCAGTAGGAATAAAATGAAATGGCTTTATTAAGTCCTCATTAAAATATGCTTGATTCCAAAAAATAGGTGCATGGATGGAAAGTGGCAGTCACAACTGTGGATGACATGTAAACGTCGCACAGATGCCGACGCGTTTCCTGGTTCCATTGTGTGTGTTTGGGGCGTAACAGGATATGCCTTAAATAATGCACCTCCGGTACCGCCCTCTACTACGTCAAAACAGCCACAAGAAAGGATTAAATTGTGAATTAAAACACACATTCTTCTTATAAAAAATATAAATAAGCAACAATGTGGCCATAATTGTAATGATAATATAACTAATTCTAATAACCTCTGAGTTGTATGAATAAATGGTTAATAGTGGTACGTAAAATCTTGTTGAGTATTTAACCCTAAAGGTACACGTGTGGACAGCTGAAATATCCACCACGCCTCTCTTGATAGAAGTTTCTTTTGTAAATTGCCTCCCCTGCACGAGCGCACCACTTTCTCTATGCCGATGACAGATAACGAAGAGACATCCCCCGCATGTACTGTGGAGAAATGCCTTGACAGGGCAGAAGATTTAAAGGATACCGGTCGTATAGCATCGGAGAGATGTCTCCGTACTCTGATCTTAAGGGGGCCAGTCGTACAACCGACATATTGTAAATGACAAGAACGGCAGCTGATGAGATAAATTACAAATTTAGTGTTACAATTAATATAAGATTGTATCTCAAAAGACTTTCCGTTACTTGTTGAACAAAAAGTATCGGTCTTCTCCACAAAGTTACAGGCAGTACACACTGTGTCTCCACATTTAAAAAAGCCTTTCCTGTCTAACCAAGGTTGGATTTCTGTTTTTTAAGACTGGAACAAACTAGGGGAGAGAATGGATCCTAAACTGCCCCTATTTTTTGGAATCAAGCATATTTTAATGAGGATTTAATAAAGCAATTGAATTTTATTCCTACTGCCTCATTGGGCTGGATTTTCCTTCTCCTCCTCGGTGTGAAGCTGGCTTGCACTGTGAGTGCATTTGTTTGCTGGAGTTTGTTTTGGAGTCGTTTACTATAATCACTTATATGTCTGCAGAGCCTGGGTACAATTGGTAACTACCAGTGTATGGTCACTGTATGGTGGTAATATTGGTTGTAGTATAACGGTATTGTGTATTATTTAGCCACTATGTTTTAGTAATATGTGGTTATGGTGGTGTGGTATTATTGAGTCACTATGGGGGGGTGATATAAGGTCACTGTGGTGGTGATATGTGGTCATGGTGTGGTGGTATTATTCAATCACTCTGTGGTGTGATATGTTGTCATGGTGTTATGTTATTATTCAGTCACTACGTGGTCATGGTGGGGTGGTGTTATTCAGTCACTATGTGGTGGTAATATGTGGTCATGGTGTTGTGGTATTATTCAGTAAATGTATAGTTGTGATATTTGGTCATGGTGTGTTGGTATTAGTTACTGTGGTGGAGATATGTGGTCAGGATGTTGAGGTATTATTCAGTCACTATGTGCTGGTGATATGTGGTCATGGTGTAGTGATATTATTCAGTCACTAAGTGGTCATGGTGGGGTGGTGTTATTCAGTCACTATGTGGTGGTGGTATGTGATTATAGTGTGGAGGTATTACTAAGTCACTATGTCGTAGTGATATGTGGTTATGGTGTAATGGTATTATTTTGTCACTGTGGTGGTGATATGTGATCTCAGTGGGATTATTGGTAATATTGTCCTTGGGATTCTGGTTTTGCGTAGCGGTGCTATTTGGTAATTGTCTGACTATTATTTTACATAGAACTCTGTATTAAATCTTTTTGTATATTTTCTGGTTGATGGTGATGGAATGTGTCGCATCGTGGCATAACATGTAGGGGGGAAAAAATTATTTATCCCGCCCTAAGTACAATTTAGCCTAGAAACGGTCCTGGTGGTAGGGTATTGGTTTTGTTATACAGCTAATAGTTATAGTAGCTAGGATTGAAGATAACGCTTTCCATCACATGTGATGTGAGCATGGGGAACCAAAGGATTGTTATGGCAGCCCACGGACCGAATGAAAACTTGAAGACCTGTCATATTAGTTCATAGTTACATAGTTTGTTATCTATTTGCCTGATGAGTACGCCTTTCTTGGGTTCTGTTATATTCGGTAGCCTACAGCAGAAGCCTAGTAGATTTATATTAGTGTTATTACCCCCATGTATATCTAACCATCAAGACTCCACATGTTGGTTTCAGACAGGATTTTATATAAAGACTTACCCCTCCCCCCTTCTGGTGTTTATAATCTCTTCTTTTGATCAAAATATGTGAACCGAGAGTCTCAAAGTTTTTTCATGTATGATAGATAGCATAAATGCTTCTTTAGGGATTTCCACGTAGTGTATTGCCATTTTTGCAGTAGTGTGCCGCTGGTGGCGGTCTTGTGTGTACATGTATAATTACATGTGTGCCGCAGCCTGCCAGTGGCACCCAGGTTTGCATACGTTTTTCAGAAATGTTTTTGTGTGCAGAAACATGCGTTTATACTTGGTTACATTGATTTTAACCTATATGGGAAGGAAGGGGTGCTTCCATTTTGGGTTTCTGTCCCCGCCCACTCTCACAGGCTGTCATAAGAAGGGCAGCTTACAGGTGGGGTGTTTTTTATTTTTTCTCTCTGAATAATGGAGGTCGGTTGACCCAGTGTGAGGCCTGATTGGCTCGATTGAGAGGTAAAGATAGCATAGGACTGCCCGATTTTGAGATCACGTTGAAAGTCGTGGGCAGCTTAAACATCTTTTGATCAAAATATGTGAACCGAGAGTCTCAAAGTTTTTTTTGTGGTATTATTGAGTCACTATGGGGGGGGTGATATAAGGTCACTGTGGCGGTGATATGTGGTCATGTTGTTTTGGTATTATTCAATCACTCTGTGGTGTGATATGTTGTCATGGTGTTATGTTATTATTCAGTCACTATGTGGTCATGGTGGGGTGGTGTTAATCAGTCACTATGTGGTGGTAATATGTGGTCATGGTGTTGTGGTATTATTCAGTAAATGTATAGTTGTGATATTTGGTCATGGTGTGTTGGTATTAGTTACTGTGGTGGAGATATGTGGTCAGGATGTTGAGGTATTATTCAGTCACTATGTGCTGGTGATATGTGGTCATGGTGTTGTGATATTATTCAGTCACTAAGTGGTCATGGTGGGGTGGTGTTATTCAGTCACTATGCGGTGGTGGTATGTGATTATAGTGTCGAGGTATTACTAAGTCACTATGTCGTAGTGATATGTGGTTATGGTGTAATGGTATTATTTTGTCACTGTGGTGGTGATATGTGATCTCAGTGGGATTATTGGTAATATTGTCCATGGGATTCTGGTTTTGCGTAGCGGTGCTATTTGGTAATTGTCTGACTATTATTTTACATAGAACTCTGTATTAAATCTTTTTGTATATTTTCTGGTTGATGGTGATGGAATGTGTCGCATCGTGGCATAACATGTAGGGGGGAGAAAATTATTTATCCTGCCCTAAGTGCAATTTAGCCTAGAAACGGTCCTGGTGGTAGGGTATTGGTTTTGTTGTACAGCTAATAGTTATAGTAGCTAGGATTGAAGATAACGCTTTCCATCACATGTGATGTGAGCATGGGGAGCCAAAGGATTGTTATGGCAGCCCACGGACTGAATGAAAACTTGAAGACCTGTCATATTAGTTCATAGTTACATAGTTTGTCATCTATTTGCCTGATGAGTACGCCTTTCTTGGGTTCTGTTATATTCGGTAGCCTAAAGCAGACCCCTAGTAGAATTATATTATTGTTATTACCCCCATATATATCTAACCATCAAGACTCCACATGTTGGTTTCAGACAGGATTTTATATAAAGATTTACCCCTCCCCCCTTCTGGTGTTTATAATCTCTTCTAAATAAACTGTAATCCTGTAAATTAACTGCCCAATCATTGCTCTCATCCAGTAATGTCTCACTTATCCCCACTATGTCATATTTTTCTTCAGCAATAAGTAATTCTAGTTCATGTATTTTGTTGGTGAGAACTGCATTGGTCAGCATGAAATTTAGATATTTTTCAGTTTTCATACTTTTAACCCTGTCCTTCTTAACTATTACACCCGCTTCCTCTACTCCACCCCCTGATTTATAACTAATTCCCAGCTCTCTATTTGCACTATCTTGCATGCTATATGTGTAGTTGCCCTCCTCCCAGTCCCTAGTACTCCTATTATAATAGAATGAGGGTATATGCACATAACACTTCAATGCAGAAATATTGTATTGTATTGTACAAGTGATCAAGCAATTGCATGTTTCCCAATGGAACTAAAAGAACAAAAAAGTTTAAACAAGTTTTAATATAATATATATATAAAACTACAACTCATTCCACAAAAAAAAAAACAAGCAAAAAAGACAGAAAGTTTACATCACCTGATTATAAACAATTCTGTAATAATAATTGGAAACCGGTGAATGGAAATCCCATTGGACTTCGGGATGAGATAATGACTCATAGGAAAAACCATATAAAATCCAGCATCTGGGTGAGTATTATTATTAAAAAAATATATTTATTACAATCTATTAAAGAGTTTCCATAGGTGCAACATCCATTCTTGCTAACGTGTCTTGAGCTACATGTAGCTCTTACTTATAGCATAGTTTTCGAAGAGTAAGAGCTACATACAGCTTGAAAGCGTCAGCAAGTGTGGATGTTAAACTTAAGGAAACTTTTTAATTGTTTTTAATCAATATGATTTTTTTATATTGATGCTGAATTATAAATAGTTTTTTTTCTACAAAAAAACCCCAAAACAAGTCCCCACAGAGCTATGTTGATTGAAAAATAAAAATGGTTATGTGTGTAGTAAAACCTAATGAACATCTTAAACACTAAAGAGTTTATGCATCCTTCAAAAAACCTTAAACGCCTAGAAAATAGGACAGAATACCAAAACAAACTATACTCCTCTCTCTAATCATTTTACTTCACATATAATGTTTAAAAAGTTTCTTAATATATTTTGAAATATAATAAAATGTGGCATGGAAAATACTAAGGACCTCATGTATGAACACTGTCTAGGTGTAAAACTTTCCTTGTTGCCCATAGCAACCAATCAGAGCTCCCCTTTCATTACATATAGTGCTCTGAAAAAAATTAAAGGGCTGCTCTGGTTGCTATGGGCAACAAAGAAATTCTTACACATAGACAGTTTTCATACATGTCCCCCTAATTGTCACACAGAAAAATCAATCCTTCATACAGCTATGTCGACGGAAAAAAATATGATCCTTGGAAAGTGAGGCTAAAAAATGAAAACAAATGAAAACTATTATTGGCTGCACGCCTTAGAAGCTTAGAGAACCCTACAGGATTTGTGTCACCAATAACATTAATTACCTATCCATAGGATAAATGATAAATGTCTGATTGCTGGGGGTCCCAGCAATTTCACCCCACTTTTCCCAGTAAATTCTATGGTATGGTCAATGGCACCATTAGATTGTGCATATTGCCCTACAAAAAACAAGCCCTATCTATGTAGATGGAAAAATAAAAAAGTTATGGCTCTTGGAAGGCGGGGAGGAAAAAAACAAAGGACCCAAAAATTCTGACCGGCTGTCAGGTAGGGGTTCATAGCATATCCTATAGAAAATTTGAAGTATACTATATACTATATGTAAGCATACATAATATTCAATTTTATATTGCATGTTCAACTGGTTTTATAAAGAGTAATGATTTTGAAAGTGGAAATTCCAATTATCTAGCACATGTTGTTTGTAGATGTACTGTACCCTGAATTCCACTATTGCACAAGAAATGCTTCTGACTCAGTAGGCTGAAAAGCTTTATTCAATATCACTGCCTGAATAAGAGCAGCCTTTATGCACACACTGTAACAGAACTACTACAGTGTAACCGTTTTTCAACACTAATGGCGACATGTCGCAACACGCCAACGCTGGTTATTTGGCATATGTGTCTTCCGATTTTGTAGTGTACGGTGGTTGTCGGCACATTGTACGCCATCTTTTGTGTGGCTGTATGCGTCTTTTTTTAGCCGTATGTGTGCGCCACATTCGTATGGGGCTTACACTGTTCGCTGTTTTCTACGTGTGATTTTAGGCGCATCGCGGCATTTTGTCGTGCGTGAGTGTGCGCCTTTTGTGCCGGCTGGTGGTGTCAGATTTGCGTTGACCGAACTTTCGTCATTCGTGGACGACAAAAGTTTAGCGCATTGATGTGTTCGAAAATGTGAGCGCATAACCTGGCACTTTGCAAATGCGCCCCCCTTTTTATTTATTGCTCTGGGGTTCTGGCTGGTGGTTGCTGTTGTAGATCGTGCGCCTACTGTGTGCGCACTGATGTTGAATGTTGCTCCCAACTCTGGTCAAATGCCAAATGCGCCTAATTTACAAATGCGCCCCAAAAGCAAATACGAATGCCAGAGCCATACATGCGCTGCGGAGACAACATGCGCTCCAACACAAACCTAAGTGCCTGCATAGAACTGTCGAATGCGCTTAATTTTGAAGTATACAAGCCGGAAGGGCCAAACAAGCGCCCCAAACACAATTGCCGAAAACAAGGCGCAACGCCTAAAACATTCCGACAGACGCAAATACAACCGCTTTACAAAACAAGTGCAGAACAAATTAGGAAATACATTTCGAGCGCACAATACTTTATGCCGCAATCAAACTGCTGTACGGATGCCACTTTTGGGACATGTCGCCCTAAACGTTTAGTTTTATGTAATTTAGGATTGTTCTATCTTTTGAGTGATAACAGCGAGAATCCATGGCCTGACTTCCTGATAACTTCTGGTGTGCAGCCAATCTAATCAGGCAGAGCTGCAGTGTAAAGCATTGGAGAAAGAAAGCACAACCCGAACCTGTAAAGTGACTGTCAGGGACCTGTCTCTCCCTGACCTTTCCCTGCCTAAAGCAGAGTACCCGCCCCAAAAGGGATGAACCCCCACACGTGCCTCCCCCTGGTTGACCCTGATGTAGGCAGGAATACACAGTCTTACAAGGCAAATGAACAGGGGACAGACACAAACAAGCAAGACATAGTGGGGTCCGACAAAGTGAGTAGGGGAACACTGTACCGAACATAAGGCAGAGGAATAACCATAGAGAGAGACAAGTTTTGAGTCAGGAAGTCAGATTCAGCACCGGCTGAAGGAAACAGAGAGGTTCAAATACCCCGTCCGAGCCAGGGATTGGACCCAGGACTTAACCCACTAGGTCCCTTACAGAACCCTGGGTGAGGCAGGAAACCTTAAAGGGACGATAGCACACTGCTGACAGTAACCCTAATGTAGTAAATTATGCATGATATTTAAACCCAAATCTGTTCAAGCCAAGCTGAGTAAAATAAGTCCCCATTTGCAATATCTGGATGCCACACCACATCATGAGTTTGTAAGGTTTCCAGCTAACTACTGTAAAAGCATAAAGGCAATGTGTCTTCAAAAAATGACTTGTTTAACTCACATTTTTATATTAACACATTTTTTAAGAATTTTTTTTATTTTTTTTTAATTTTCCAAATCACTACAGTTTTCACTTTGGCCACTAAGCCTAATAGTCTGACACTTCCTGTTCTGTAGAGAGAGATTTTCAGTAATCTGCTCATTATCAGTAAAAGCAGGGTTACACAGAAAGGAGAAACAGGATCCACCAGTCATAGAGCATGGCTAAAAAACTCTCGCATAGAAGTGAATGGGACTGATCCTGTTCACAGTCTTCTATGTCCATGTAGCTGCTGTAAAGCATCTCTCTAAATGCTGTGAAAAGCAGTGCTGTCCCCACAATAATATATAGACAATTTAATTGAGAAATCTACAATCAGAAAATTAAAAATGGCTAAGAAGAAAAGAATATGTATCAATGTCTTGTTTAAAAATAAAGTAAAAAAAAAAAAAAAAAAAAAATTGGCATCACGTGAAGCAATAGACAGTATGATTATGTTGCAAGCTATTTAATATTTCATTTTTTTTTCCTAATTGGATTTTATTCACTTTAGTCAGTTGACTGGGATAGCAGGTTAGATCATGAATGTTTGAAATCTTCGTTCTCTGTTAGTGATTCAGTATGTCTAAAATTCTGGGAAACCAATTTCTTTACAGGCAATCATCCTGAGATAAACGCTTATCAGCTCTGTTAGGACTGTGCAGTGCCCCCTTAAAGTTATCTGCCAAGGACTAAGGGTGACATGAATGAATGGGGCTGTGCCAGTTTTCTGGCATACTTGCGCCAAAAAACTGTTGTAGCCCTGTTCTATATAGTACGCCAAAACTTGGTGCATTCTTTACCAAGCACATCACTTTTGAATTCGGAAAAATGCACCCAGAATGTGCCAACGCTTGGTGCAAAAGTATCGTACATATCCATACCATGGCTGACACAAATTTTGGCCCATAACAGTCTATGCACTAATGTTTGGCGCATAACACTCTTTCATACTGTCCAATCGTACACTATTGAAAACAGAGGTAGAACTGGCCAGTTGGTGCCAGGTTTATACACATCACTCAAAGTGTTAAAAATGTTGTGTTTGATGCTAACCATGTATTCTGTTTTGCAGGAGATACTCTCCTGAGACGCCAAAGGAAATGATAGAATATCTTTAGATAGTGCTTTTCTTTTGTTATTGCATTGTCTTGTTGCAGCTGTGACTGTACACAGCTCCGGGATCACTTCATAAGTCCTTCAGGCATTGAGCCAGAGGCAGATATAAGGTGCAAACGGATCCTTCCATTTGTTTATTTTACAGAAATAAAACGTATGGCAATATCATGCACAGAAATAATGGTGAACAAAATAAAACTCCTGCTTGTCTGAGCACTTACTAAACAAAGGCGTAGTTCCCTCACTAACACCTTGTGAGCAACGTCGTCTTTGTGTAGCAAACACTGGCTTCCTCCAGTGTGAACGCCTCCAGCCCAAATGGTAGACTGGAGTTGCAGCCGACAACCAGTCAGCTTACCTGCTGACCTTAAATAGGTCAGGGAAATCCTAGCATGGAACATGGGGAGTAAGCACCCACCCTGCTCTATGCTTACTCCCAATGAAAGGCCAACCCGGAATGGCTGGAAGCCATACTAACATACAGTTAAACGTATGTTGACAGTCTGTACTGTTGACACCTATTAAATGTCCTTACCTTGGTGGTATGTGTCTTGAATTCTCCAGACATATGCCCAGAATCTTGCTGGGATATACATGCCATTGCAGACCTTCCCGGATGCTGCCTTACACAGCTTATATGCAGTTTGGCAAGATGGTGAAGAAGAATTCCACCCTTTTGAGCCATTGCTGCCATTAGTTGCATTAAGTGGTAAGGAGGGCTGGTATGTGGAGCCCCATATACATAATTAAATTGTGTTGCCTGGTTGGGGATGAGTCCTCATGCTCTAATAAAACTGGTGAGTTCCCAGTGTAGTGTGAGCCATCTGGCCAAGCAGCTACTGGCACAGTAGTGTACAGTGGAAATGGACAACCAGAAGTGATCATGGTCCGAAAGAGATGCAGAGAGAAAGTTACAGTGAAGGCAAGCCCTGACCTGTGGGTGTGGTGACCAAGTCACGGAGAAACCGGCCTGTGCAGTTCCCACTAGAGATGGGTGAATTTCTCAAAAATTCGATTCTTCGCCGAATTTTCCGACAAGATTCGTTTCGGTCCGAATTGCTTTGAGACGAATCACATTAAAAACAGCTATTTCCAGGCTGCACAGAGCCTGCAGGGTGCTGTAGAACGTTGTGCCATGCTTAAATATGCAGAGGGATCTTGGTTTGGTCTTCATACAATGTTGTGTTTAGTATGACACGTAGATGACTGCCGCCGCTCTTAGAATCGCTTCACTATAAAATTCCCTGGGCACTTAAGAGGGCAAAACTGACCAAAAAACTGAAGCGGGAATGTAGCCTGATAAAGTCATGGCAGCGAAAGCTGGAAAAAAACAAGCTGAGAGCTCAATTGGCAACATCAGTGACAGTGTGTGGAGGTGACGGCAGCAGCCACAGCAGCAGCATGAAGAGGTCCGGAGGCCCAGTGGCACAATGACATTCGAGGTAGGCCAAAAAGATAGTAGGGCCATCAAAAAGTGGCACAATGACAGAGAGCGGAGGTCACGGCAACAGCAGGATGAGGTCAGAGAGTAGCAAAATTACACAGTGTGGGGGGCACGGCAACAGCCACAGCAGCAGCATGAGGTCAGGCAGTGGCACAATGACATTCTGGAGGTGGCAAAACAGGAGTAGGCCACAGAGTGGGACAATGACAGAGAGTGGAGGTTACGGCAGCAGCAGCATGAGGCCACAGAGTGGCACAATGACACAGTGTGGAGGGTACGGCAACAGCCACAGCAGCAGCATGAGGTCAGACAGTGGCACAATGACATTCTGGAGGTGGAAAAAACAGGAGTAGGCCACAGAGTGGCACAATGACAGAGTAGAGGTGATGGCAGGAGCAACAGCATGAGGTCAGAAGGGGCACAATGACAGGGTTTGGAGGGCAGGGAAACCCAGCCACAGCAAGCAGCTTTGGTCAAAGAGTGGCACAATGACACAGTGTGGATGTCACGGCAACCAGCAACACCAGCAGCAGCATGAGGTCATAGAGTGGCACAATGACACAGTGTGGAGGTGGGTGGCAATACCAGTAAAGATGGTTGGTGGCAGATGGAAAACTGTCAGCAGATGTGTGCATCAGGCGGGGCGGCATCAGAATAGTGGCTGAGGCAGGTAGTTTGAACCTAGACTCATTTCTCACAGTTTGGGTGAGGCGTCATGGCTGATGTAGTCTGACGCCTAAGGGATTGGTGTGTGGAA
Source organism: Phyllomedusa bahiana (assembly GCA_025379985.1). Lineage (NCBI taxonomy): Eukaryota > Metazoa > Chordata > Amphibia > Anura > Hylidae > Phyllomedusa > Phyllomedusa bahiana. The sequence continues at coordinate 25,012 of JAODAL010031820.1, forward strand.
AACCTGGCCGATCCACGCCTGATTCATCTTGTCAAAGGTCAGTCGTTCCACATTTCCCGTGGACAAGCGGGTTCTCCTTGGGGTAACGATGGCCCCCACCGCACTGAAATACCCCTCTGATGCCACACTACGGGCCCGGGCAGGACAGCTTCTCCACTGCAAACTGGGCAAGTTGCGGCCACACATCCAGTTTGGCTGCCCAGTAGTCCGCGGATCTTCTAACTGGGGGCAGAGTGCTGGTCCAAGTAGGCCACCACCTGTCGGTTCAGGGACTGCTCCAGGTCCTGCTGCTGCGGCGACTCCCCTTCCTCACTAGGCGGGTGAAGAAGCGCTCATCAGTGACTCCAGACTTAGGTTGCTGCTGATGGAGCTGGTACTGCTCCTACCCCCCCCCCCCCCCCTTTTTCCCCCACAGCCGCGCAAGTAGTACGAGCGCTGAAGAACCCCTCGGTCAGACGTGTCAGGGGAGGGACGATGCCGCACATAGCAGGGGCCAACTGACAAACGGGGGAATTTCCCTATAGTATTTGAAGTTTGTCCTCCCTCTCAGCAGCTGGAAAAAGGCTCCCATTTTGGACCTGTACGAGGTCCAAAAGATGGAGAGCCAGAAGTCATCCCTCTGCCGGATGGTGACTATTCGCTGTCACTACCAGCAAATAAGCATGCTGCGGGCCATCCACAAGTGACTCCGAGGGCTCCCTGCCTCCATCTCCACTGTATACTGCCACGTGCTTGCGGGTCATCTGCCTCATCTTCCTCATCTCCATCTACCTCCTCCAGCTGCTCCTGCTCCTCCTCTCTTGTCACCTGGGTAGAAAATCCACTCATTTCACCAGACAATGCTTCTGCTCCAAATTTCCTCCTCCTCCTCCTCCATTCAGTCCCTCCCGGGACTCATGTGGCCGCGAGATGTAGTCGCCAGTCCCAGTCCCCTGCCCAGACAGATTTTTCAGCATCTGTTCCAGGACATGAAGCAGTGGAATGACGTTATTCATTCCGCATTCCTGCGACTGACAAAAAACCCGCCCTCCTCGAATGGCCTCAGAAAACGGCAGTGTCACGCATAAGCTGCCACTGGCTGACATCAAAGTTACATAGGGGAGTACTCCTGTCCCCCTGGATCATCAAAAAATCGTTAATGGCCTTTCTCTGTTCATACAGTCGGTCCAACATGTGCAGGCTTGAATTCCAAGGGGTGAAACATAGCATATCAGAGTGTGTTGGGGAGGCCGTTCTCCCCAACTCGGGGAGATGTTTCCTGGCTTTGTAGGAATGGATGAAGTGCATGCACAGTTTCCTGGCCATTTTCAGAATCTTCTAAGATCGGGGGAAAAGACTCGGGAACCTTTTCACACCAGATTGAAGACTGCGCCATGCAGGGCGCAGGACCATCCCTCCTCGTTGCAGCGCGGACACCATGTTACTTCCCATTGTCCGTCACCATGGTTCCAATTTGCAGTTGGCGCGGAGAAAACACACATCGATTTCTTGCCTCATGCCCGCGGAGCAGTTTCCTCCCCTGTGTGATTTCGTTCGCCGAGGCAAGCCAGGTGTAGAACTGCGGACACTGCTGTCCCCTACACATGTGGTATGAGGGAAACAGTACTTGGGGAGGCTGAGATGGGGGTGGTGGGGGTGGAGGAGAAGGCGGACATTGGCGCAGGACCCATTTTGACAACGTGGAGGAGAAAGCGGCGTCTCCTGTCCAAGTTGTTGGTGTGCCTGGGCAGAAGCACATTCCCCCATGGGCCTAAAGGACATGTACTGGCCCTGACCGTAGTTACAGCCCAGACGTCCACCGCTGCCGTGCACCTTGGAAAAAACCGATAAGCTCAAGGACTGGGCCCCCCGTCTGTTCTACATATTAAAGAAGTGCTGGTACTGCCTTTTTTGGGAAAAAAATTAAGGCGGAACTCTCCATCTCGGGTCGGCACAAGCCATTATTCTCTGAACGGGGCAGAGTCCACCATTTGGGAAAGGGGGGGACTGCAGTACCAACAACTTGGACAGGAGCACGTCAAATTCTGCACCTTAAAGGAAAGGTTGGACGCATACGTTGTCCCCTTTGCAATCGCCTCACGAACGAGCTGGCGCCATGAGTAGAGAGGAGCAGGACATCGGACCGGAGATGATGACAAAGAGAAACAGCTCCCTTCTGCAGAGGGGGGAGCCTTGACTGGCTGCAAGGGCATGCGTGCCACTGGGCGCTGCTGCTGCTGGTGCTGCGGCAGCAGGAGGCACCACCACATCTGAGCCACGTTTTCTCCCCCGGGCCCCCGGATGTGGGCCGCTGCATGTGTTGACGCAGGGCCTGGTGCCAATGTTAGCTCCCTGGCCACGCTTCACTTTCTCCTACAATTCTACATATACCCATATTCGGGTCCTCCGGGGTCTTAGCAAAGAACTGCCACACCGCCGAGTTTCTGATTTTACCATGACCTCCACTAACCGCCGCTGCCCTCGCTGGAGCCCCTGTGCCGTACTTCTTTTTGGACCTGCGAAGCGGGTTTTTTACCCCGTGGGCCCCTGGGCCCCGACCTCACACTGCTGCTATCCTGCTGACTTACGGCCAAACAACCCACTTGCTGGCTGCGCCACTGCCTGACCGCAAGCTGACCCCTCTTCTCCTGACGATGATAAGCCCTTGCTTTTACACCGGGTCCCAAGTGCGGTCGGGACATCATCATCTATTTGTGTTTCATCGTCACTGCTGCCTCATCACCGGGCTTGGTATGCAGAGCTGACCCCTCACAACATGACCTCCCATGCCACTCTCCACACTATACTTGCCGCCTACTGCAAGAAGCAGGGATATTGGCCCCATTTCTTCGCTGCCAAGTAGCTCTGACTGCCCTCCCTCAAATTGTTCATCCTCGCTATATAGTGGGGCTGAGCCCAGACCACATAGTAGATCTCTGCTGAGGGGAAACCCGGATGGGACAGAGGCGGGTTGAGGAAGGGTGTGGGCCGCTGTCCCGCTCCCGGGCCATGCCAACTAAGGGTTGTGTCTGACGTTCCCACCGACTCTTGGCTGGGGTTGTCACATGTCATCTGGGAGGAATGGATGACCTAGTCAACAATCAAGAACCATTGGTTTGTTGAACAACACAACAGGCGCGCTAGATGACAGTGGCAGTTGTGGGCCTCACCGAGGGGAACCCTGCTGCGATGTCCCCTTGCTGTGCTGCGACCTGGGCCTCCCCCAGGAATGTTTGTGCCACTGGCCACTCGCAGGGAAGAGCCTCCACCTCTCTGTCTGACATACTGTTTGTTCTAAAAATGTACAGACACTGGTTTGATGAAGATACTGTATATGATAAATACACACCCTGTATTTGACTCCAAATGAACCCACTAACAAGCTTGGGTAACCCTTGAATATAAATTGCGCTCCACAAATGGGCAGGAAAAAAATTTACTTGTATGTTTCCGTTTAAAAACACTGTGTATTTTTAGATAATAAAAGCACAAAAAAGGCTTAAATTTAAACCCTTTGGATATTTAAATTAGCTAAAAGGCAAAATTTCTTTTTTGGCGGTAAAAAGAAAAGTTTCTTTTAGTGACCACAAAAGCAGAACAACCTTAATTAACCCTTGGATCTATATTGGCGCAAAAGAAAAAGAGCAACCAAAAATTACCACTTTTTAGCGTGTTTAAAAAGGCCCTGTATTTTATGCTTTACAACAACAGAAAAACTTGTACTTAACCTTCGGTTATGAATTATGCTACAGGAAAAATTTCTTCTTTGGCGGTGAAAAAACCCGTTTCTTTTACTGACCACAACAGCAGAACAACGCTTAATTAACCCCTGGATCTTAATTGCCTAAAAGAAATGAGCAACCAAAAATTAAGTGGTATTTGGATTGTAAAAACGCTGTTTCTTTAAATGAATACAACAGGAACAGGCTTAGATACCCTTGGATATTCAATCTGCTGAAGAACTGAGCAGATAGCATTAAAATGTATATGCAGCTGCATTGGGCGCACACTGACTTCAGTTCCAATAACCCCACAAAATCAGAATTAGAAACGTAAGAGAACAGTCCTCTGAGACAAGTTGTGACACCCCCCAAAAATCGCATTATAAAAGTGAGTTCTTCAGTTTGAGATATCACAAGCAGCCGCGGCAGCACCTTCCCCACTCAGTACAGCGTCGCGCCCGCACTTATATAGTGCAGTGACGTCACAGAATCCCAATGGTCTCTGATTGGCTTCATCTCTGCACATGTCATGTAGGCTTCGCCTTTCTTCCTCCCAAGTTCTTTGCCCCATGTAACGCCATGTCTCCCCAGCCAAATTTTTTTCAATCAAAAGCCGCTTCGTCCCCGCAAGCACCCCAAACCCTTTTACTTCCCTTAGAATCGATTTTGCCCCTCTCTATTCCCACTATTTGGCAAGAAAGTGGTGATAGTAAAAATCTCCCACCAAAAGAGTGACATGAGTGTAAGCTTCTGCCACAGTAGAAGTATAAGGGCTTGTCCACAAGAGTTTTCAGTTGGTTTACAAGCGGTTTTAGGATTTGAAAAACGCCTGTAAACCGACTGTCAACGTTTTACACTGATTTAAATAGAAAATCTGTGCAGCAGTCCACACTGCAGGGATCTTCCGCCGGACATATTTTTACACCACCAACGTTCCTAGAAACTTAGAACATGTTCATTCTTCCACCCGGCTTTCGGGCAGAACATGAACATGTGGGTGTGAAGGGGAACGGCTTGAATCTGCAAACCGTGGACAAAAGCCATCCCCCAAAAAAGACACAATACTGGTCGGAAAATCCGACCGATATTTTGTCTTTGCCGTGTGAAAGCACCCTAAAGGGCAGAGAGAAGTCAGAGATTGACAGCTACAGACAGAAGACGTCTGGTGCAGGAGTATAGCATTTGACTGAGCAGTGTTGGTGTACTGTGGCAAAGAAATTGAGTGACATTGTGTCTTTGGTGAAAGGGGCTAGTGTATATACAAACAAGGGTATAATTCCTTTGGGTCCTATGTTGCTTAAAACAAGAACCTTATAATCCTCGGAATAGAAGTGCTGATTCCTCGTGGCTTATAGAAGAGAGTAATTTTATTCATTCATATGCATAAAGCTAAAAACAATGTGTTTCATGTTCATTTACAGAGATACTTTGTCAGGTTTCTAATGACAATCTAGTGTGGGTGGTTTAAAAGGACGTGAAAAAAATAATCATCTAGCCTATAAATCTGTCACATTATTTAACCAGCCCGATAAACTCCATAAAGAAATAATAAAAAAAAAAAAACAATGGCAGAATTGCGAGTTTTGTTCCTGCAGCAAAATAAAATGGAATAAAAAGTGATTTAAAAAATCATATAAACTCAAAAAGTGGTAACAATATCAGTTCAAAAATCAGTTCAAAAAGAGCCCTTACACAGCTCTGTATACGACAAAAAAGTTAGAGCTATCACAAGATGCATAAATACTGTTTTACACAATAAAAACACTTGTGCTACAACAAAGAAAAATTATATAAATTGGATATCACCATAAGCGTAAAACCAACATGTCATGTATACTGCACGGTGAGCGCTGTCAAAAATAAAAAACACTACCAGGATTGCTGTATTTTCTTCATCTTGCCTCCCAAAAAATGGATTTAAAGGCGATCAAAAAGGGATGCCTCACTATTCTGCCACTGATGTAGGTTAGAAAAGTCCCTGATAAGTGGGAGCATCAACCTCTGTACAAGTGAATGATAGATAGTGAACTCGCTATATTAATTTCCTTGCAACACCAGTTGCATGTGGAGGTCCAGTGAGGAAGATGCAATGGATGTGCTTTAGGTAGTTTTTTTGATGGTACCTTCAGAGATGACATATAGAGATCAAAACAAATTTTCTTCTCCAGCTCTGTGTGACATTTCTGGTCGAAATGGAGATACAGCAGAAATGTGACACAATGTGACTTCACAGTCCAGGAGGGATAGCAGAAAGCAAAAGCACATGGGAATTACATCATCAATATCTTACATAACCATATGCAAACAGTGGCCCCAGGGTGGCAGTATAAGGCTATATTCACACGGCTTAAAATAGGACGTAATTCAGTCCGTAATTACGCGCCATACTGCGCGAATTACGGCTGGAATACGTCCCAGTCATTACGGTAATCCACAGTTCTCATAGAGAACCATGGTGTACGTCTCCTCTCCTTGCTCGGCGAATACGCCGCGGGGGGAGATAAGTGACATGTGAATTACTAGCGCCGTATACACACCGCTAGTAATGATAGTCTATGGGCCGGTGAGGTGCCGGCCCCCTGCTCCCACCCCCATTCCCGCCCCCGTCCACACGGCCTAATTGCGGGGCGTTATTACGCCCCGCAAATAAGCCGTGAGAACATAGCCTAATACATCATGCATAGTATATATTTTAAATAACATAAAATTCAACATATAATAAATAGATCACAGTTCGGTGCTAAAGCTGGGACAGTAACCACCCCCCAAAAAATGGTACCAATGAAAACATCAATTGACCCTGCAAAAACTAAGTCCTTCAAATAGCTCTCTGCACAGAAAAATGAAAAAGTTAGGGCTCTCAGACTATATCAATGCAAAAGCGTGTTTTATTTTTTTAAATAGAAGTGTTTTTATTGTGTAGAAGCAGTAAACATAAATAAACTTAATTTTGGTATTGCTGTAATTGTAATTAACTTGCTGAGTAAAGTTAACATGTCATTTATACTGCATTGTGACCGCAGTAAAAAATTAAAATAAAACACACTACCAGGATTGCTATATTTTGTTCATTCTGCCTCACAAAATCATTGATAAAATGTGATTAAAGCATCATATGAACCCTAAAATGGTACCAATGAAAACTTCAACTCATCCCGCCAAAAACAAGCCCTTACTCAGCACCATATACAGAAAATAAAAAAGTTACGGCTGTCAGACTGTGACAAAATAAAAACTAATTTTTAAAAAAAATACATTTCAATTGTGTAAAAGTAAAGCATAAAAAACTATAGAAAATGGATACAGCTGTTCTGAACCACATAGTGAAATTATCATGTCATTTATATTGCACAGTGACCGCTATAAAAATAAAAATGAAACATACTACCAGGAATGCTGTATTTTGTTCATCCTGCCTTCCAAAATCATTGATTAAAACCTCAAAATTATACCAATTAAAACTTCTGCTCATCACACAAAAAATAAACCCTTACTCAGATCCATATACAAATAGTAAAAAGGTTACTGCTGTCAGAATATGCTCAGAATATGATTACATACATTAAAAAAAAAAAAAAATGTGTGTAAAATTGTGTAAAATTTAAACATAAAAAAACTATATAAAATTGATATTGTTATAATTGTTCTGATCCGCATAGTGAAGTTATCGTGTCATTAATACCGAATGGCAAAGGTTGTAAAAATGAATCCCAAAAACAATGACAGAACTGCAGCTTTTTTGTTTCCTGTTTTCATGGACCAGTGCTAAAAAACTTAGGAACACCAAAATGGCTAACACCAAAGTGCCAAAATGGACAATAAACCCCTAGATGAATTCCCTGAGGGGTGGTGATTTCAAAATGTGGTGACTTCTGGAAGGTTATACCTGTTCAGGTGCTTTGTGGGCTGTTCAAATGCAACATGACACCCACCGAAATCTGCCTTCCAAAAGCCAGACAGCTCTCCCTCCCTTGAACGTCCAGCCATGCGCCCAAACAGCAGTTTACACCTAGATATAGGGTATTGCCGTACTTTGCAGTGCTTTTTTCCAGGATTCCTTGTGAAAAAAAAAACCTTTTCAGTAAAAATGATGTTAAAAAAAATTTTTTATTTTTTTAATAGGCCCAAAGCTAAAAAAGACTGTGAAAAAGCTGTCGGGTCTTAAAAATACCCCACTTTCCCTTTCCCCGGATTTCATTTCTTTTAAAGGGGTTGGTTTTTTTCCAAAATATTGGGTTTTTTTTTATCTGCTATTTTTTTTAGCAATTATTTTTGTTACAGATTCCCTTTACTTTTAGGAGGGGTTATAAACTGTGGGGCACAAAGCTACAGAGCTTAAAGATTATTAAAATTTATATTTTAAATTTTGGGAAAAACTCTTGTACTAGAAAAACACTCAAAAGGGGGGGTGGGTTTACTATGGTCAGAAAGCCCCGGGTTGGGCAATAAATAAAAGGTAAAACAGAGAGAGGGGTCCCGTAATCCCAGAGGGGAAAATTTAAATTTCACTAGTGGAAGGTAAAATCTTCTTTTAAACCCCCTGAAAAAGCAAAATTTAAAAAAAGGGAATGTAAATTTTTTTTTAATTTGCATTCCCTTTAACCCTTTTCCCAATCCAAATTTCGAGAGGGAAACCCCCTTTTAAAGAAAGGGTAAACAAAAAATAATAAGGGAGCGTTAAAATAGCATAATTAAAAATACAACTCATAGAGCCTTGTGTATGAACACATTCCAGAATTAAAGGGTGTCCTTTGGGCCATTGCAATTTAATTTAGAGCCTTTGATTTCATTTCATAGAGGGCCCCGGGAAAAATAAAAAACTGCTCCCCTGACTGGTTTTTTTTATGGGAAAAAAAGGGAAATCTTCCTGCTATAAAAGTTTTCCCTAGCCCCCCCATATGAATTAGGTCAATGGAAAAATAAAAAAGTTATGACTCTTGAATTTTCTAGGATGGGCAATAAGCCAAAAACCCACTTTTGTCAAATTTAAAGGGGTTTAAAAAACCCCTTTTTGCCCAAAATTTTTTTTTAAAGTAAAAAAATAATAAAAGTTCAAAAAAAGAAAATTACATAATATTATATATGGAAAAATATACATTTTCCTTTGGGGGGGGGGTTTTTTTTCAAAAGCAGAAAAGTGGAAAACTTGCTGTAAATTTTAAAACGGGCGGGGATCTCAAAGGTTATGTAACCTTTTTTTCCCCTTTCCCCAAACCCCTGAAATAGAAATGAACTTCACATTTCAACATTTCTTTGCTTTTAAAAGGTTTCCTTTTTTCGAGTTATATCTTGCCTTTGTAGAAACCTGAATAACATGTTATTTAAAACTAGTTTAATGAAAGATTTAAAATGTGCCCCTTTTGCCTTTTCACAAAAGGTTTGAAGGGTGGGTTTTTCATTTACAGTTTCAACCTACGAAATCCCCTTAAGTAAAGTGGATATCCTATTACCGCCCTAGAATCCAGACCATTCTCAGTCTGAAATGAACCAGTATAGGCTAGAGCAAGACATCATGGGAAAGGAGCTGAGAAAAATCAAAATGCCCTCTATTGGATTTTAACAAATCCTCAAAATTTTTTTTGAACCACCCCCTGGGCTTTAGAAAAACAAAAGGGATATTACTAAAAACCAGTATCAAAACCCAAAGCATACAGCAGCTTCGGGGTTTTTTCCCCTCATCAGTGCAGAGAGAGCGGTACCCCGGCTGGCCCCGGGTTTAGAGGCCAATTTAGTGGCCCCAGAAAGGGGGGGAATATCTCTCCTAATTTGGGGCTTTCCCCAAAGGGGGATTTTCCCCTTTTTTAAGGGTTTTTTTGGCAAAAAAATGCTATAGTCAGCATCTTAAAACACCCCAGCAAACCAAAGGCTATAGAATATTTGCTAGCTCTTAAAAATAGTATTTTTTATTTTTCTGTTGCTGAAGCTGTGTAAGAGCTTTTTATTTGACATTTTCATTGTAGCTATTTTAAGTCATATAAGAGTTTTTAATCACTTTTATACTATTTTTTGTTAGTCTGGATGAACAAAAAAAAGCTGTTTTGGTATGATTTTTATTGTTTTTTTGTGGTATTCATCATAAGGGTTGCATAACATTATTTTATAGACTGGATTGTTACACATGGAACAGTACCTAATATGTGTACCTTTTTATTTTTGGAAAAATCCTATGCCATTCTACTATCGCTGTGCCACAGGTTTTGTGGTCATATTTCCGATGGCCCTTTAACATTGAAGTGTACTAGAATCCATCATAATACGACAGATTATAGAACATGTTCAATAAACTGCCAGTTTTAAAATTCGACAATAGAAAATTCGAGCTGTATAATGCACAGCTTGGATTTTCTATTACGGTTATGGGCACAGGATGACAGTTGGAATTTTGTGGATTCTAAATACTGAATCCAACCCAAAAAACCCCATGTGTGTAATTGGCTTGGGGGGAAGGAAAAGGGTTTAAAGTAATTTTTACTTGAAAGAGCCCAAAAAGGGGTTTGAGAAAGACTTATAGGCCATCCAATGCTCTCTGGGAAAATGCTATATGCTAATAAGCTCTTGGAAAGTGAGCTAGGTCTCTGGTGTCGGTACGGAGTTAGTTTTTCCCAAAATCATATTGCCCATTAAAGAGTCTAAAAATGACTGAAAATTTTTAAAGCAAACCAAAAAAACCCTTCTTCCAAGTGAAAAAAAAAATGCATTAAACCCCCAAAAAACTGTTCTTAAAAAAAAAAAAAAAGGGCAGCTTGAAAAAGGCTCCACAGTATTTTTTGAGCCGAAACGTTGCACTGTATGTATTTTTGATTCTTTATTTAAACGGGCTAATTTGATGCTAACGCCTTTTGGGATTTCTTTTGTAATTTTTGGGCAGAGTGAGGGTAGGTGCCTCACTGTAGGAGGGTTTTTTGCTTTTTTTTGCCTGTGGGGAAAATTTACTTTTTTGGGACTTCGGTCCCGGCCCACTTTTTGATTTTTGCCCATATGATGATGTCATGTCTTTAGAAGCTTCTGATAGGGTTTTTTTGGCAACATCTGGTTAATTTGAGGACCAACCCTGTGAATGTAATTTAAAGCACACTAGAAACACACTGCTTCTGTGTGTAACATCATGGGGAAAAATCTAAAGAAATCAGCCAAGATATCAGGAAAGAATTGTGGGCTTGCAAAGTCGGGGGTTCTTCCCCTTGGGGGCAATTTTTTCCCGATACCTAAAAAGTACCTCGTTTATTTTGTTTAAAAAGTTTTTTCGAGTACAAACAAGATGGGAATGTCCAGACAAAGGTGGACATTTAGGGCTACATGTATAAAAATTGTCTAGGTCTAAAACTCTCCTTGTCGTCCGTATTAACCAATCAGAGCCCCCTTTCATTTTTTTCCGAGCACTTATGAAATTTGGGGGGACTAAAGATTGGTTTTTCAAGGGCAACAAACCGATTTTTGACCAAGAGTTTTCATACATAGCCCTTAAACACACATTTTTTTGCCCTACAACATGCCTATGGAATTCTAATTGCTGAAATAAAATTTGAGATTTTTAAATTTTGCAACAAAAGTTGTGGGTGCCCATCATTATTGCTATTAGCAGGACTGTTTCTGTACTATGTCTTGCCTGAGCTGACTAGTAAAATAAGTTATCAATATGACCGCAGTTTCTGAATGGTGAACTTTGGTTTGATGTATGATACGTCTTGCAGATTGTAAACTGGGTGAGCAGAGACCTCTATAATAATAATAGTAGCAAAAATAATAATAATTTTTATTTTTATAGTGCCAACATATTCTGCAACACTTCACAATTTAGAGGGTAGAAATACAGACAAAAGTACAGACCCTTCTGTTTCAGTTTGATGGTTATTTAGGAATAATATTGTATTTGTCCTAGTCTTATATTATGTATTTGAACACCTTTGATTGTGCAGCAACCTAGGACTAATAATATAATTTGTAGAGATTGAGTTTCTACAGAGCAGAGGAGGAATGTTTTCATGGTAGATAAGGATGGAAGAAGTAAGGATTTATAATATACAGTTCTACTCACTGAATTATTAATGTCATTTGTGTGAGTTAAAATAATTTCCATATGGGACATCTGGAATAATTAGTAACAAGGAGAAACCCTCAAATAAGAGTTTTTTTTCTTTTGCAGTATTAGTTAGATAATGAACACTCACCAGCAGTAATAGGTGGACACTTTACACCTTACCCAATATGAAGTCACTTGAGTATTTGAGGCCATTTAAAGGTACACTGGCATCAGAAAGGAGTCATTTTATTAAAACCAATATTCAATATTTTTCATTTTTAGCCTTTTCTTATTTCAGCAGTCCTATGCAATTAAAAATTCCATATAAAATATTGTTCTTTCGTTGTGAGAGAGAACTTTTACTTGGCAGACTTATCTCACTTACTTTCACTGCTATTTATCTCTATATAGTCTAACTACATATAGTAGGTAATTAAATAATAATTACTCTATTGATCTAAAGATATCTCATTCAAATCCCCTATGGGGAAAAGTAAAAAAAAAATGTGAAAAAAAAAGAAAACACAAACACTAAAAGTAAAAAAAAAAACACGTACACCGCCCTTTTCCCCCCTTTACAAAGGCCAATCGGCCCCCAAAAAATATAAAAAAATAAATAAAGTACCCATATTGGTTTCCCGCGTGGTAACGCCCTTTGCCCTATAAATTGTCATTTTAATTTCCCCGTACGGTGAACGCCTAAAAAAAAAAAAACTATCACAGAATTAAGATTTTTGTTCATCCCGCAGCAAAATAAAATGGAATAAAAGTGATAAAAAAACTCCTATAAACGCCAACGTTGTACCATAAAAACGTCAGTTTCCTCCTGCAAAAAAAACCTAACACAGCTTTGAAAATACGGAAAAATAAAAAAAAGTATGGCTCCAAAGATAGCGATGCATAAATATTCTTTTACACCACTAAAAACATTTTTTTTTTTTTTTAAAGTGCTTAAAACATAAAAAAGCTATAAAATTGGGTATCGCTTAATCGTATCGACCCCACAGAGTAAAGCTAACTTATTACAGATACTGCACAGTGAACGCTGTTAAAAATAAAAATAAAAAACACTACTAGGATTGCAGTATTTTCTTCACTCTGCCTTCCAAAAAAAGATTTAAAACCGTCAAAAAGTATTGTCCCCCTAAAAAATGATACCAATAAAAACGTCAACTCATCCCGAAAAAAACAAGCCTGTACACAGCTCCATACACAGAAAAAAAAAAAAAAGTTAATGGCTCTCAAACTTTTGAATAAAAGGTTTTTTATTGTATAAAAGCAGTAAAAAATAAAAAAAATATACAAATTGGGTTTGCTGTAATCATGACCTGCTGATAAAGCTAGCAATGTCATATCTAAGCAGAGTGACCGCTATAAAAATAAAAATAAAAAACACAAACCAGGATTGCTGTATTTTGTTCAAAACGCCCACAAAAACCTTAATAAAAAAGTGAAACAAAGTGTTTATGCACCCCATAATGGAAACCAATAAAAGCATCAATTCACCCGCAAAAAACAAGGCCTATAAAGCTCTGCACACACAGCAAAAATATAAAAGTTATGACTGTCAGAATGGACAACAAAAAACGCAATTTTTATAGCCCCTATTTCTATTTGTAAAAGTAATAAAACATAAAAAACTATATAAAATTTTATACCATGCAATTGAACCGACCCCCATAGTAAAATTATCACATATTTACAGTGCACGGCGAACGCTGAAAAAATTTTTTGAAGCCCAAAAAACAATGGTGGAACTGCGTTTCCCCCCCCCCATTTTTAGGGCCCAATGCTAAAAAAAAACGATGGAAAACCTGGTGCCCAAAAATGCACAATACACCCCAATATGAGATCCATGAGGGTGTTGAACTAAAATGGGGGCGACTTCTGGAAGATTTCACCTGTTCTGGTCTTTGGGGGTTTTGCAAATGCGACATGGCCCCACCAAAATCTGGTTCCAAAAGTCAAATCACCTCCCCTTCTTTTACCCCCCGCCATGCGTCCAAACAGCAGTTTACAAACCCACATGTAAGGTTATTGCCGAACTTGGAAGAATTGCTTAAAGTTTTGGGGTTCTTTTTTCCAGGATTCCTTGTAAATAGAAACATTTTAAACTAAAATTGCAGATTATTGGAAATTTTTTTTTTTACATTTTAACAGCCTAATGCTAAAAAATTTTTTGTGGGGTCTATATACTCATAGCACCCCTGAATATATTCCTTAAGGGGTGTATTTTCCAATATGGGGTCTTTTTATGGGTGTTTTAGCACCTTAGGGCCTCCTCAAACCTGAAATGAGCGCCCAAAAAAAATTGCATTGAAATGAGACCCCAGAGTCCAGTAGGTGCTCCTCCTATTTCGGGGCTTATGGTTGAGCCAAATAATGCACTAGGCCACATATGGATATTTGTAAAAACGGCAGACCTGGGGGAAATGATATTACATTGCATTTAAACCCACACATTTACCGTATTCCCAGATGAATAATGGATAAATATTGAAAATCTGCAAAAATAGTGAAATTTTTCACCTCCACTTGCTTTAATTTCTGTGAAATACCTAAAGGTTAACAAATTTTCCCAAACACTGTTGTAAATACTTTAAGGGGTATAGTTTCTTAGGCATCATTAATTTTGGGGGGATCTAACATACAGGCCCCTCAAAGCCACGTCGGGAAATGGAATGGTCCCTAAAAAAATTATATTGCAAATTTCTTGAAAAATGTGAGAAATTACTACTAAATTCTAAGCCCTCTAATGTAATAAAAAAAGGATATTTAAAAAATGATGCCAACCTATAGTGGACATATGGTAGATGCTAGTTATAAACTATTTTGTGTGAATAATTATCTGTCTTGCCCCGCAGAAATTTTGGAACTTTCAAAATCGCAGATTTTTCAAAATTTTCAAAGAAAATTTTGATATTTTTCACAAAAAAACAAGGATTTTATGAATAAAATTTTCTTTCTAACTTAAAACAATGTGTCACGAGAAAACAGTCTCTGAATCACATGGATAGGTAAAAGTGTCAAAAAGTTATTCTCACATAAAGTGACACATGCCAGATTTAAAAAATAGGGCTGTGTCAGGAAGGCCAAAACCGGCTGGGTCCTTAAGGGGTTAAATGGCACACGGTAGATTGGGGTATTGTTACAGATGTCTCATGAGAGCGCAGGAGCTTTACAATATACCTTTGACCAAGTAGTTTCAATGTGGAGACATCATAGAGACATGACAAATAATGATTCCCTTTGTAAGCACAACAACCATGGATCAGATTTTCTTGGACTGTTAGATTGGGAAGGTAGCAATCAATCATCTTGAATACATGTATGACTAAATGTGGGCATTACTTCCCACTAATGTGAAACACGCAAGTAATTTTGGGAGAAGTTGGCTAAACATTCATGGTACACTTAAACACAGAGATTTTGACCTCTGGTAAGGCTGATCACATTGATATGATCTTAGGGAGACAGTCAAAAGTGTAACTGATCCTGACTGTCAGTGAGACATCAATCTGCATTCAGAAGCTTTGCTGTGCCAGATATGTCGTCATCTCAGAGGGTGTCAGTCTTTCCTTTCTCTATAATGAAACAGAAAAAATTCTTACATTTGAAGAATGCAATTTTTGGAAAAATGGGAGCACTGATTTTAATACCAGAAGCACACATTGCCCCAAGCTTTGCCCTGTTGGCAGAGTTGAGTGAATTTCTAGTTTTAGTGTGCCCAGTGTGAATTGGTTATTATATATTATCTAATTGACTTGACCCAAATATGTCTCATTTGTGAGAACATTATTCTTGTCTTTGTAAAGCAGACCTGCTATCATGTAATGTTGCCCTTTCAAGGACAATATGGTATCGGGATAGATCTTCTGTACTATGACACCGAAAAGGCCAAAGATTATTTTGCCGTTTGGCTATTAGCAACTATAGCAAAGTAAACAGCAAATCTATGAGTTATGGGTCTTCTGTATTTATAAGGGAAGGACTGCTCTACCATTTTTCCCCCCCACCACTCTAATGAATGACACTGTCATGCATACATGCTGATATGAACAGGGCCATTCCTACCAGCGGCCGAGGAGGGCTGCTCAGCTGTGGGGGCACCGTAGCCACCTGCCTCACCCACCCGAAGATTATTATCTGTCTCTGCGTGGCCGTTTTAAAATGCATGTAGAGTCAGCAGCTGCACACTCACTGTGCAGCTTCTCCTACAGGGAAGAGGCAGGACAGTTCATTACCGTCCTCACCTTCTCCCTTGTATGTACAGCGCTCAGTGAGTACTGTACATACATATCAGTGTTGCAGTGGCCGTGATGCATGGCTTTCACCATGCCCATTGTGACGCTGGGTCTCCTAGGTTGGAAGCTGAGGCTTCTAGCCCAGGAGATCCATGGGAGCTGTATGTCGGCATAAACAGCGTGATGACATCACGGCGCTTACACCAGAGCTAGCCGCACATAGAAGAAAAATGGAAAGGTGAGTACCTTTTTTTTATTTTCATTTAAACTTTATTGGGGGTATATATATTAATTATTATTACCTACAGGGGGCATATATAGTAATAACTATTACCTACAGGGGTCATAATTAATCATTATTACCTACAGGGGGAATATATTATCAATCATTACCTACAGGGGGCATATATTAATAATAACCTTTAGGGGGCATATACCTGCCTACAGGGGGGCATATATCTGTACCTCCAGGAGGCATATATATCTACCTAAAGGGGGAATATATGTACCTAAAGGGGGCCTATATCAACCTACAGGGGTGCTATATCTACCTTCAGGGAGTTTGTATACCTAACTACTGAGGGGCCTCTATACCTGCCTACATATATTTCTACTTATTTGGGAGGCCTTTATAACTACCTATCTACTTAATAGGGGAACTAGGTACCTACCCATTGGGGGACCTATAAGTCTACCTACCTAATGGGGGGGCTATACACTTACCTTATTGAGGACTACCGACCTAAAATGGGGGTTCCCTATCTGCCTACCTATTTTGGAAGGTGTACCTACATACTATCTTTTGGGATTTAACTACCTCCTATATTGGTATGCAAAACAAGACTAAAACTTGGTTCACAAATGGGAGCCTCATAACCGCTTGGGGGCACTTTTACTGGTAGAGGCACATAGGGGTCATTATTTCCATTTGGGGTGCTATAGATGAGGAGTTTGTATAGAGATTGGGGGCAATTTTACTGGTACAGGCACAAAGGGGTCATTATTTCCATTTGGGGTGCTATAGATGAGGAGTTTGTATAGAGATTGGAATTGGTACGGAAGTGCTGGAAAAGTGAGGAGCCTAAGATGTTTGTTTTGTAAATTCTACAGTGAGGAGTTTTGGCTGGGAGAAGACATTCATGGAGGTCTGGGATAGATGGAGAAGAAAAAGGGAAATAGGTCAACTCATCAAAGAAGAGAACAACTCTTCAGAAACATGTTCTGTAAGTCCCCAGATGTAACTTTACGATAATCACTTATATGTCTGCAGAGCCTATGTACAATTGGTATCTACTACCACTGAATGCTCGCTGTCTTGTGGTAATATTGGTTATAGTATAATGGCTTATAATCAGTAACGGTATGTTGTTTTTTCACCACACGTGAGGGTTTATATTTTGGTGATATTGGAAAGGTGTGGATTTTCTTTTCACTCACTATGTAGGGTTGAAAAATGGGTTAGATGTGGGGGATAATTCATCACGGGCTGAATTGGTAAAGATCACCCGTGGAGTGAAAAGTGGTCATGGTTGGGTATTATTCAGTCATTATGTTGTGGTGGTATGTGATCATGGTGTTTCAGTATTATTTGGTCACTGGGCCTGTGCGGTGATATGTGGGTTCTTAGTAAGACATTGGCACTTTTATTTTTGGGGTTTCTTTTTTTGTGTTGCATTTTTTATTTGGTAACTTATGACTTTTAATTTCATAGTTTTACTTGGACCAATTGTTTAAACTTTTTAATTTTCCCTGGCTCGGTTGATGGTTATGCACTGTGTCACATCATGGCTCAACATGTTAAAGGGGGGGAGGGTGGAGAAATTTCTTCACTTCGCCTTGAGTGCAATTTAGCCAAGGAATGGCCCTAGATATATACTATACATATCAGCTTTAAATCCAGCCTGAAGGAGTGTTATATCGTTATACGCACCACCTTACATCCTTGTCTCATATTTCATGTTCTTATCTTGTTTGCATGCAATGAAAACCGGTCTAAACAGACAGAGAGTGTCATATCCTGTCTTACGTTATGTATTATAAGTGTTAAGGAAAATATTTCATTAAAGATATATCACTTATCACGTCACTCATAGCTGACTTTAAGAATACTGTAAAACAGATACAATCACTTTTTATGGTTTCTTCAGAAGATGAAACACTTGCAAGGCTTTACATGCTACACTGGGCAGCACAGTGTCTCAGTGGTAAGCGCTGTTGCCTTGCAGCACTGGGGTTCTGGGTTCAAAAATCACCAATGAAAACATCTGCAAGGAGTTTGTATGTTCTTCCTGTATTTATGGGCATTTCCTCTGGTTTCCCTCACACTCCAAAAACATACTGATTGATCCATCTGAAATTTAGACTGTGAGCCCCAATAGGGAAATGGAGCAATGTGACAATCTCTGTACAGCGCTGTGAAATATAATGGGACTATATGCAATAAATAAATGGTGGTATGTGATGCGTGAATCTCTATCTACTCACAGACAAACCTGGTTACTACAGATGCCATTTTCACCAGGTAAAAGCTGCCACGCTACATTTTACCAGACAGTCATGACCTTTGATAGAGATAAAAACAAATTTATTGATGGAATTCAGACTTCAGGCCTAATACACACAAGACAAATACTTTAGCGCATTTTCATACGTAAATAATGTCCGAGGCCATACTTACCTTTAGGTAGAATAGGTTTGGGCTTTTAGGTGACCCTTGGGAAGAATACATGCTGAGGGGTAAATCTGTGTTAAAAGACTTGCCATGTATTCCTATGTAAATTCTGGGTTTTGATTGCAAAGGTTTTTTCCATGTTTTATTTTCGGGCCTGAAATAATTAAAACATTGTTTCTATCTGGTTATTTCCGGGTTGAATCCAGCTGGTGGTATGAGCCAGTCTTGTGCTGTCTTCCCCATTCATTTCTATAGAAATTCTCAATACAGTCAAATACACTAAATTGGCTTTATTAATGGGGAGAACTGTGCAAACACCCCCATTTCCCCATTATCTGTGGCCAGCACGTAGCAAGCAAAAAAATTACTTAAAAAGGGAAAAACCATTTTTAACTAATTTTGGAAAACCTTTAATTATTTTAGGGAAAGAAAAGGGGAAAATCAAGAACTACAAACAGAAACTTAAGGGGGGTTTTGTGAAGTAGACAAACATTTTTAACATACTTGATGGGTGCCCAATTGCTCCCGAATCCGTTTTTTACAGGATTTTGATTTAATCCAACCCTTTACCCGACTGGGGGTTTCCCCCAAAAAATTAACAGTCTTCATCCAGTCACTTAATACAAGGCTAGCATTAGGGCAGTGATCAATCCATAATACATTATTTTTGATGATCTGCACCCTTGATGGTCTCAGGTGTACTAGATGATTCAATTTTACAGTGCAGAGAGTTAATGCTTCCTAAGCATGGCAGAGTAGTCAGTTTATAAGGCAAAAACATCTGAAAATGTATTCTCTTATTATTATCTAACTAGCTTAGAGGTTTTGGGCTAACATTAAGGCTCCATTCTCACCCTGGAATTTTTTTTTTGGGTCTAAAATTGGTGTGCATTCTGCTTTACAAATCTGCAGCAGAAATCTTAGAACGAGCCTAATAAGTCATCTGCTCATTGTTGCGCCACGTGTGGCCAACAATAACATTAAAATGCCACATTTTTAAGACATTCAAATGTATAAAAAAGGAAATGTATTTAGGGAACTATAAATGGATCTGGTGAAATGACACAAGTTATTACTGTGCTTTATTTCCGTTGTTCCATTCCAGCATTTCTGAAGAAAAGATGCTGTGCTCTCTCAACCAATTCTTTAATTTATAGATTTTCCATTTTGAAAGGTTACTTTAGATTAAAGGTAACTACAAGATACATGTAGTTCATATTAGACCTGAATAGTGAAAATAGTACCCTAGAAAGAATATAGGTCTAGATGAAGAGCTTACTCTGAGGAGAGTTAGGCACCTGAGAAATCCAGGTAGGGAAAATAGTCCATAACTTTGAGACCCATCTTGCATTTAGCCCTCCTATGGAGACCCACCTCAGAGTTCCAAAAGCTTCCAGCCTGATCCTATTGTTGGACAAATAGTACTTGAAATTTCCCACTTCTAAGCTGACATGAACCCAGCCTTAAAGGGGTTGTCTCGCTACATTGAATCATCTCACCTCACTCCTGTTTCCTTGGTTTCATTTTGGATCTAGGGGCGTGTTTACTGGCTTCTACTAGGCTGCAGTAGAAGCCAGGTCTGTAGCTATAGCAACCAGTGCTGGCAGCCTATCAGGATAGATCAAACAGGTCTGTAGCTATAGTGACCTGAGGAGATGATGCAGCTCATACAAGAGGGGATATGTAGGAATAGGTAGGACACTGTTAATGGACATATATTGCAAAGTGACTTGTTTTTGCAAGATCTTTAACATAAAAAGCAATCCTTGTAGTGAGACAACCCCTTTAACATTAAATATAATTTGCATGAATGAGACTGTATTCAATGAGAATTGTATTCGGAACAAGACATCAAGTTGTAACATAATGACCCTCATTTACTATCCCAGTCTAAAAGCTAGAAAGGGAAGATCTCTCCTAAGGGAGAGCGCCTATATAGGTGTGTGGAGATTCGAAATTGCCTTTTTGCACTCCACGAAGCATCTACATATCACAAGGCATTATAGGAAAGGAGCTGAGAAGCTCAAGCACCCTCTGTTGGATGTAACAAATCCTCAATTTGCTTTTGACCCACTGGGTCTTTGGAAAGCAAGAAGGAATATTTAGCCAAGCCAGCATCACCCATCTGTATACAGCCATTTCGGGGTTTTGCCCCTCGTCATTACAGAGCAGAGTGATGCTGGCTTGGGCAAAACCCCATAACTATACACTAAGGGCTTCTTGTATAATAACTGTTTAGGTCTAGGACTTTCTTTTTGCCCATAGCAACCAATCAGACTTTCCCTTTCATGTTTTCAGAGCACTATATGAAATGAAAGGGGAGTTCTAACTGGTTGCTTTGTACAACAAAGAAACTTTTACACCTAGACCATTTTCATACATGAGGCCCTAAGACTTAGACAGTATTGATAGATCTTCTCCAATGTGTTAGCTATCATTTGTACTTGCCAAATTGTAGCAAACTGTCTGCTTGTACAGTTTTTTTCTCTGCTCGGCTACAGTTAATGCAATCAAATAATTATGTCAAGCTTAAAGGGGTTTTACCATTACAGACATTTGTGACATATCCACAGAATATATCCACAAATGTCTAAAAGATATGAGTTCCACCTTAAGGACCCATACCTATTTCAAGGGGATGAACATATATGGCACTCTCTATTGATTTTGTATAGTGTTCAGGGGAATAGACAAACTCTCTTGCATAGGAATGAATGGAGACATCCATGCACGGCGTTGACCAGGTCTCCATTAGTTTTCTTCCTAGACCCCCATTCTTGACATAGTTGCAGCTCTCAGATATGGTAATATTGCATAGGATGGAACATGTCATGAATTATTTCTAACATATCCCACATGGGCCCATACCAGGGTGTCAACAGCATGTTACAAATCAATACAAGCCAGCAGTCTGCTTGAGACCCAAGGATACACGTTTCATCTTCTTGTCAAAACAGACAAGAAGATGAATAAATGGCCATGGAATGCTGATCTCTAGAAGAAAAAAGTAGTTCAGCTCTCTAGGCAATGATGTGCCAAGAGGGCTTAGGCCCTAGCTGTATAATTCTTGGTTCTGCACTGCAAAATATAACTGAGCAGATGTAGTACATTACATGTACTGTTCCTGGTGTTCCCATGGGACTGTGCAGGAAGTCTTAGTACCCTATGAAGAACAGATGTCTGGCTGGATAGCTAAAGTTCTTAGTATTTCTCCTGTGACAGCCTAATGTCATGCCGGGAAGAAAAATCCATGAATAAGTCATTTCATGAGGAGGAACTGTTGGACAGAGAGGGTATGGTGTCTGCAGACTGAAGCAAAGGTGGATTTAAAGTGGCAGTTTAAGGTTGACAACAACCAAAAATTGTATATATACAAATGTTGCATTATAAAAGTAAAGACCTGCAAACAACAAACTGTCAGTCACATGATATTGGGAGCACTGCCTTAGAATAGTTCCACACAGCAAAGTGAAAAAGCTGTCCAAAATCCTACGGAAGTTTCACTTTGCTGGACTGCACCGCACTGCCATTTTTTGCACGTTTTTTGCTCAAAAAACGGCAGTTGGATTTTGGATTCCCGGTGGCCCATTACATTGGGGATGCATGAATCCAATGTCGGACATTTTATAGGGATATCTCAGGGACAGAACAGGGTCGGGTGTTGGGGACAGTTGTAGGGTCAGGTCTAGGGAAAGATTCAGGTAAAATTAGGGTCAGTTATCTTTACCAAAGCCTTTCTTCTGAATTGAAGCCATCATGATTGAGCGATTCTTATCGACAAAGTTGAAATCGGCACGGTTTTTATGTTGATCGGAATTTTTCGATCACGCGATAATTTAGGTGAAAATCTGCGCATAATCTATTAAATCGCGCCATTTTCGGCCGCTTCCTGTCATTTTGGCGGCCAGCAAATCAGCTTAGAGAATAGAGCAGGGTGAGCTGGGTGTGGGACGTCATGACTGGGATGTGTATGGTTGTGATTGGCTGGAAAAATCACATGACCTCGTTTTACATAGAACAGTCCTTCCTGTTCAGCCTCAGTGTGTGTCAGTGTCTCATAATAGCAGACGTGTTGCTCGGTCTCCTCCAATACAGCTCAGCGAAACAATTCTATTTGTTCACACAGACAACTATTGCTTTTAGCTGTGAACAATAGAACATAAGTAGATTAGAGAATTTACAGTTATTAGTTAGTTAGGCTGAGTGTTTAAAGAAGCATCTAGCGCTGTAACAGCCGCGGAGGGGGGGT